>VZTU01024866.1:0-24148 GCA_013400835.1 Zapornia atra | reverse complement strand
ATCTTTGGGGGGGGGGGGAGGGGGATTTTCCAGTTGTAACTGTGCATAATCGACTAGCTGGTGCATCCATTTAACCTTTCTTTGATATGGTCTTCTTTCACCACAGCATGTAATAGCTGTTCTGTTTTCTAAATGTCTTCATTTGACTTTGAACAGGTTAATAGGATTTATTGCTTCTGCAGTCTGACTATATACAACAGATTGTCAATACAGACAATACTTTGTGGTCTGTCGGGGAATAATAGACTGCTTTCTCCATCCCTGCTTTTAGGAAGTGATTTAGTTTCCTGAAGATTTCGATACAAAGGGGAGAAGGGGGAGGGGATACTTTTCTGTGTGAGTCCAGTGTGAGCTGGCACTGCTAAGTTGCCTCTTGGCACTTGCTGCATCGGCTGGTGGTGCTTGCCTGGCTTTCAGAGGGCAGCCCCCTGCTTCTCCCTCAGAGACAGGCGTCTGCAGGAATTTCGCCGTGGCTACGCACCAGCTGTACAAAGTACGTAGCCCAGATACATGTCAAAGATTGCAGTGGACTCTTGCAAACATCTTCCATTACAGGCAGCGTGAATTGATCTCGTCTTCAAAAGCATTAATCTCTGAAATCACTGTTTTGTGCTCTGTCTGAACCTGCATTTTGGGTTTCAGCGGCTTTGTGTTTTGTAAAGATGTTTCTAAAATCACCGTGTGTCATAAGAAAAAGGATTTTTCCCCTGGCTGTTAGCTCTTTTCTTACCATGATTATTGCTTCCTGCTGCAATGATCAGAATATAACGATGTGGCAAATTGTACAGGAATGTAAACTGCACGAACTAAACAAACTGCCATTTTCCAAAGTATCGGGGTCTTTCCAAATGCCGCCTGTGCGTTTACACCTTTATGAGTTGTGAAGCTCTCACTGACTCAAAGAGGTTAGTGCCATTAAAAATTATGATCCTGATTATATGCAAAATATAAGTAAGCAATATATAATGCATTTTCAGTCTTGTTTTGATCTTGGAAATGGTACTGATGATGGGACATTCACTGTGATAATAAGAGTGCAAAAATTACTAGAAGTACTAGTCATTTAATATGATGATTTTTAAATATCAGAGATGAACAAAATCCCACCACATTAAATTGTGGTGTCTATCCAGAAGTTCTCCTTTTGTTTGGCTGTTCAGCTTCCTTAAACTCAGTGATTCATTTTAATTAAAATAATCTAGAAGAACATGAGGAAGAAAAAGGAATGAGGTTTTCGTTTCCTTCTTGTGTCACTGTCTGTAAACAAAACAAAGCAACCAAAACAAAGCAAAAAACAAACCCCAAGAGATTTGTTTACAAAGTCATATGGAAGATACGTATTATCCTTTTGTGTACTTGGAATCACCTCGGATGGTGGGATACATATAACCTCAACTTGGATGCTAACTAGAGTTGATGTACTCCCAGAATAAGAAAATTAATCCCAGCTATTCCCAGACAAGGGAAAGCCACAGGTAACAGTTTCCATCAGATGGCTGATCTAGTGCCCTGCATTTAAACAATGTTTAATCTGGGGATTTGGATCTCAGAGCATCTCCAAACTTTGGGCTGAACTTTGGAAAGGTGACTTCTGCAGCACTAGCACATTTAAGAGCAACAGGGTCTGTCTGATCCACAACTCCTTAGACAGCTTGACTCAGCATAGGAAGGTTTGAACAAGTCTCAGGGGGAATTTTGAAGAGGGTATGAAAAGCGATTAGACCATTAACTGCCTCATAGAGTGATTCAGTGGCATTTTTGAGCTTAATGTTTTGTGTCTTCTAAATAGTGGGTCAAAAGCTAAACTGCTGTAAGATTAGACTTTTAACTCCCATTTTTTGCACATGAACACAGAGGTTAACTTATCATCACACCTGAAAAGCCAACTCTTTTTTTAATTTTATTTTTAATGTCTCAGGAAGGTGTATAAGAACCTAACTTTGTTTTCCACCATCTACCATTACCTTCAAAAATTTGTTCTTCACATAATTTTCAAAATAGGCTTTAAGACTCTCTGCGATTGTGTATGAAGGCTTTTTTTTTTTTTAAATCTAGAATGTTTCTGTAGACAGCAGCTGACAAATCAAAGACTCAAATGGTGAAGTTCACATTCAAACTTTTTTCAAAGAATGTCTCAGAGACTTCAGTTTCATATGAAAAAGACCTATTAGCTGGAAATGGTAAAGGTCTGAATTGTTAATACTATTTGGCAGTCTTCTCTATGGCTTACCAACTTGTAATGTTGGAAAAAATTACCTTAGTTCAGTTAACATTTTCTTGTTGTAAATTAAAAGTTACTACTACTGTCGCTTGTTGCAATTGCTTGATTGTGGATGCTGCTCTTGTAATTTGTCTAATTATTGTCTCCTGATATGATCACTTAGAACATCAAGTATCATTCAGGGTGAAATCTAAAACTAGGTATCAGACTGTATTCATGGAACTGCCACTGCATGCTATAAATTTATGTTTGCTTACCGAAGCAGCATTAGCGTTGCAGAGACGTGACGTAGGGTCTATTGAACATTACTGAGCTTTTACATGGGTTACCAGAATACAGTGCATTTGTTTGATTTTTCTTTTTGCCCTCATTTAACACAAAAGGCACTTGTCAAAATTGCAACCTGTTAACATTAAGATGGGCATCATTCAGCCAGCCCCCACGCACGAAGGCACTTTGGCTGTACTTCATGCAATATGGGGCTTTTGTTTGCTCTTTTTCTTGACAAACGACCACACTGAAGCTAGAGTCAGACAGACTGCCATGCAGGAGCATACAGCAATTTGGAACATGCACGGGGCTGGATGTTTTTCAACACCATCTCCATAATAATACACCTGTGACTAAAGCAGGTGATTGGAAGTGGAGCCAATGCATGCAGACAGATGGATTAAGACAGTAGTAATTGTGCTTTCACTTGATTATAATATTAACAGGCTCCAGGTGACTTCTATTTTTTAGAGCGTCACTCATCTCAACAAATCCCAGCAGGCTTGGAAGCAGAGTAGAGATGCATCCTGCTTTTCACATGAACCTGTTTCCAGCATGAGCACTTAAGAGAGTTCTTCTGTCGAAAAGCAATTAGCTTCTGCAGTCTAGGGTGCCATTTAGAATATCCAGGCTCATGTGTCTCATCATAAAATTGACCTTTTTAATTTTTTATGCCTGAGATTTCCCCACTAAAAGAGTAAGCATTAAAAAAATACAACCCTAGAGAAAATACTGAAGGCACGTGTAGAATTTATTAAAGGATGTCTGGCCCTGAAGTGCTGCAGATAGCAACTCCATCTGAATATAATAAATATGAAGCATGCAGTATTGTGTGCTTAATTTTTAAATAATTGGTGTCATTAGGTAGCATAATGATACCGATTACATAAAAAGCATGGGAAAGCAATATGTGCTACATTTACAGACTCACATTTTTCCTGTAGTAATTACTTCTCCATACAAATGGTGTCTGCTTGTGGATACCTTTGAATAACTGTGTACTAATTATTCTAACGTTTCAGAGTTTGTTTTGCTCTTTAGTAACTTTGCCTATCTTGGGAGTATATTTTTGACAAAATTTTCCATCATTTTGATGGAATGGAGACTTCCAGAAAACATTGACATTCAGGATAGGCAAAGAAAAACCTCTTTGGCCTAGACAACTTGACTAAAAATATTGCCAGCGCTAGTAACATCTTCCCTCCATCTCATGGAACTATCAAGTTTCCATGGAGACGTTAGAGAGTTTCAATAGTGCAAGAGTACTCAAGATTTAAAGTACAAATTGATCTTAAGTATTAGGAGTTTCTGACAGAAGCTGACATAGTTTTAGACCAGTCCTTCAGCACTTTTGCTCTAAAATTCAGTAGCAAGTTTCACTTGCATCTCTACTTCTTAAGCAGAAAGGGGACATGACAGCACCTTTAACTCTGCTTGGAAGTGGTTTGAGGTCAGCTAAGCTACTTGATGCTGACACCTATTCCTACTTATGAACCAGTATTCAGTGTCCCTACAAACTGATCCTCAGTTGTAACAGGGTAGAAACAGTGCAGAGAAGAGCAAGTTTCAAAGGAAACAAGAATATACATATATATAACATACATACACATATGTATACTATAATTTCTCAAATTCTAACTCTGCTGACTGTCTCAGAGTCACAGTATTTATTAGAAATGAATGAAACAACCGACTGCAGTTTGGTGTGCTGTAGAAAACAAGATGTCCAGAAATTGCCACGGTTGTTGTCACTCATTTGGCCATATTCGGCTACAGACCCAGCTGCTTCTGTCTGGATACTAAGTTGTAGAAATTCAGCAAAGACAATGTTATATAGTTATTAGACAGCCGAATAACTCAGCGGTATGTCAACATCAGAACCCTAATTGTGACACAGCCAATAAACAATGTTTCAGAAGAAGACATAAGATAACTCAGTTCCCATAATGAATTAACTGGGTAATGCTGTACTCTGATCTGAATGATGACACACAAGAAATAGTTTTTGCTTGAGGATGGGCCATCCTTTAAGAAAATATCAAACTGCTTAATTTGTGAAAAGAAACAAAACAAAACAAAGAAAAACAACCAAAACCCAAAATAAACCCCATCTATCTTGTGCCATGTAATGTCTAGAAAGTTCCCTCCTTCTCACCTCTGAAACTTTTCCATACAGCACATTAGGTCACTTTTCTTTCTTCCTCTGCTCACTGTGGATGCTCTAGCTCATTAAATTGGACAACCTCTTTTTCTTTTTGTCATTTCCCCAGAGCCCAGTTTTGCACTTCTAACACTGGTTTATACTTATGACCTTATTTCTGTAGCTTTTTTTCTTGTCTTCCTCGCCCTTCCTGTCAAGCTGTTTTTCTTGCACCCTCCTTTTTGATGTCTGCTGAATCACCCTGAAGCCTTCTGTTTTGCCTTGAAGTGTTTCAAGCATTTGCATCTATGTAAATGACTGGCTACAATCGCCTTAAACTTTTTCCTAGTCATGCAACTTATACTTTGTTTTCTAACAAATCCTCCTCCAACTTTTCCCTGTTCCAAAATCTTCTTTGAAACATTCTGTTGCCTTGTTCTCATGGCAAATCCTCCTTCTTCTAATATTTTGCCCCGTGCTGTCTTCACTGAGTATTTTTGTCTTGCTTTATTTAGACACTAAGTCCTTTGGGATGCAGGGTGTCACTTTATCCGTGTTTATAATATGCAGTGTAAAATTATCACCCTCAGTGAAGCAGTAGTGAGGGCACGATTATTTGACTGATAAATCAATTTGAAGGAATGGTTCCAATGATTAATGAATCTGTCATATCAACTAGGGCACCTGATAATTGTTTTCGAGGTACTGACAAATGTAGCAGTTGTTAATTATACCAGCCACAGTCTGCTTATTGCTCTGGCAAAGTTTTACTGTCATTGCAATGGCAAGGAGTCCCTGAAAGTTACTTTGCCGTCATTTTCTTCCCTTCAGAATACCTGCTGTAATAAGAAATTTTGTGTTCTGGGTTCTGCTTGTTAATGAGTTATTTATGGTTAAACTCCCACAAGCTGCAGTGTGAGGGGAAGGAGCACGGGCAAAGATGGAGGACTGAACCAGCCAGCAGAAGAAAGCACTGTACTTAGAAAACTAATTTTCCTCTAAGTATGGTAGATTGCAGCTCCCTGAAGCAAAGTCCTTGCTTTCAGAAAACCAATTTCTGGCAGATTGCAGAGGTTATTCCCCTTTGGTTTTCCAGCATCAGACAGGAGATGGGAATGGAGGACCCTCTCTCAGGGGGCTGGCAGCTTCACAAAAAAACAGATGGGACCTGACAGCCTATTTCCAGGAGATGGAGTCTCTGAAGCAGGAAGCAGGGATGCCTGAATGACTATGGGGAAAAGCTCCTGCTTTTAAACTGGGTGAATCAAGGACTCTTTTGACAGGAGGCAGCATCCTTTCACAAGCTACAAACTGTCCTGTTTCCTATGTGACAGTCTTATCAGTCAAAGGTTGTACTACGAATTGTAAAATATTTGGCTAGAATAATATTTGACCTGTGCAACACAAACTGTCTCTACTCCTTTTCAACAAGAACTATCTGTTTTCTGCTTTGTCAATTTCTGCTCCTCCCTTAGTCTCCAGCTTCCATCACCCACCTCACAGATAACATCCTATCTCCTCACCCTGTACCATCATTTAAGTTTCACCCACAAGGGACTGGAAGCATCCGACTTTTTCTTATTTCTTGCAAACCCTTTAAAACTAAAAAGAAATTGTTTTCTGAAAATACTTGAAATTTAAACAGTTAGAGGTCTGCTCATGACAACCTTTGAAATTCTAATCTCTCATCTTGAAAATGTAATTGAGTGTTTGCAGAAGCTGCACACTGCATCTGTCAGAAAAGGGCCATTCCTGAGGAGTAAGCTCTGTGCTTCACAGGCGTGCAAGCAGGTACTCTTCTTCACCAGCTACAGAAAAGCATGCCAGCTTTTTAGCAATTGATAAGAATAAGATTATTCAGGGGGAAAAAAGAAGAAGAAAAAAAAAAAGAAAAAAAAGAAGGCTGGATGAAAAGGGCTGATAAGTAGATCCTGATCTAGTCTGCTGGACAAAGGTGCTGAGTTCGTAGTTACTGGAGAAAGATAGGAGAGGGCTGTTCAGCTCTTAGATGCTCATTCTACTTAAAGCAGAGATTTACTGAAAATGTAGATATAGGCTTGAGACATGGTTTCTGTTCAAGATGGGGCTTACGGGCCCTTTCTCAGTGCAGGCAAGGACCCGTGAACAGATTGAGGTCTTGTATACAAGGAGTGTGTGCAAATGCACATCCTAACAGATTCTCATGTCAAACAATTGTCGTGGAACAGGTGCTTCCCATCCTTGGAAAAAGGGAGATGGCAATAAAACCTCACCAACACAGGATGCAAGAATCCAAATACAGCCTGAATCCAAGTGGCAAAAGCAATAGCAGAGCAGTAACAGTTAAGAGTCCATGCCGTTACTCTGCAGCTTTAAGTCATCTCCTGTCTTCCTGCTCCTGATCTGTATCAGGGGCTGATGTGACCCCATCGAATCACTGCTGATGCTATGGGTGCCTCTGAGAGCTCGCCTACGGCTACAGCACTTACAACTCTGTGTCCCACGCTGTCGTTTACAGCTAGGGGAATCTTGTAATGCAACTTTATCACTGCACCTTGCACAGTTATTTCTGGGGATCCCCCTCCTCACCTTGGTCTTTGACCCAAACAGAAGAAGCTATTACTATGGCCAGACAATGCTATACCATGCACAGACATTCAATAAATTTTTAAGCAGCTTTCTGTCTTCCAGGAAAGGCACTGCATCCTAACATGGTTAATAGTTATCGCTTGTTACAATATTAGAAACAGGTTTCTACTATCTTTTGCCATCAACAACATGTATTTTAATGAATTTCAAATATGTAGGAAATTAAATCTAGCCTAATGTAAACATTATGTAAAGTTGGGTATTTGATGCATATCAATGTATTTGTAGCTGCACACCCATTCACATAACAAAGATATGCATGTGTTCATTGAGTTTTAATTAATAGAGTCCTTGCCAATTCCTCTTTAGACCTTTATTATCCCTTTCTTTTAATGCACTTCATTCATCATTTTTAAAAATTAGGCCAATTTAGTAACATAATTTGGATCCATAATTGAATTTGCTAGCTACTCTCAGACTTTACAAGTTAATCAAATGGCATAGTTTTAAATACATTTTCAGCACTTAGGAAAAACTATGTTGGTGACCAATCAGCTCTTTCAAACTGCGAAACTCTTATATCTCATTCTCAGCCAGGTTCTGTACTGATTAAACTTTCTCTCCTCACAAATAATAGACTAGACTTTTTCCATTCCCTGATAAAAATTAATAACGTACGGCTATGCGGAAGGATGAATAAAGTATAATTCTAGTTAAAAATGGGAAATGACAAATAAATGAAAAATGCTAAGTGAGGTGGAAGAGAGATGTGTAATTGAGCAGCACTAGAACCATATGTCAAATGCCTTCACAAGAAGACATAGGAAGGGAAAAATCCCAACAGTAGCTCTGTGGAAAAAACAGGGCAACTGTTTCTCTTACAAGAGTGCTGTGGCCTCACCAGGGACACCTTACCTGGTCTAGCATTTGACAAGTTAGCATCTCTGTTTATGTGTGCTGTCACCCAGACAGTCTTCCACCCTCTCTTCTCTCTTTCTCTCTCTCTCTCTCTCCATCTAAAAAAGTAATTCAACTCAAGCTATCAGAAAGAACTCAGGTAAATTGGGCTGGATCAACATGTGTCTTCTATCATAACGAGTCAATATACCAGAAAGTTAACTCGTTTTAAACTCTGATATGTTTGAACTGTGGCTTCTATCAGATTTGCAGGGATTTGTGTCAGACATGATTTGAAAAGTCTGGAAAACAAATAGTGTGTGTGTGTGGATATATATACATATAACATGATTCTGAGGATGTGCATGTGTCTGGAATAGGAGAAAAGAAAATGTTGGATCTTCATGGAAATACAAATGGAAAATAAAGGTTTGAAAATTCATTCAATGTCATCTCTAGAACCAGTTCATATTCCTGCCCCCAGCCATACAACTTTACCAGCAAAAGCATTGATGTTCATGCCATTATATTTAAAAATAACAAATCTGACATCTGGTCATGAAAATGGCTTAAGATACAGCAGCAGAAAAACTGGGATTTTTTTTAATATATTCTACATCCCTTTTAGAAACCTTTGCTTGTATGGCTGTATTGATTCTTGGTGCAGATACATTCTTTCATTTTAATATTATCCCTCTGCTTTTTCCTTCCTTAGTTGGCTTGTGGGCAAAAATGTCAAGCAGATGATTCAATGCAATCAACATAATCCTTTGCCCTTCCTCTCAACGAAGAGACATTGCTTGTAGGGCATAAAGTATATAACTTGTAGCAGCACCCGATAGCCTTACAAATAATGTGTTGTGGCTTCACAGCATATTTACTATTAACTCTCTGAACTCCTTTCCTAGCAGCTTTTCTGGGCAGCCCATTAAGCTGACCCAGCTAATGACATGTGGGCAGCATGGCTTCACTGGAGACAACAGGCAGAAAGCCCTAGATGGCAGGACAAAGGATCTGGAAAAGGAGAGGCCAAGTGCTAGCAGCAAAGTGAGAGGCATTTCTTTCCACTGCTTTTACTTTTTTTTTCTTTTGTTATTTCTCTTTGTGGTTAGCATCACCCATATCTTTTCATGCCACTTCCTCTTCCTTTTCCTCCTGTTGCCAACTTGACAGAACAAAACGATGACACAACAGCTGCCTAACACAAGTGCAGTCAAATCTTCATCCCATTTATGCGAGAAAATGTTCAACCTTTCATCAGCTTCAGAGCTGTAAGACTACCTACCTCTCAGAGCATGAACCTACTTCAGGGCTTTGATATACATTTGATACTGGGATGCAACAACAGCAATTGCATTGCTAATCAAGTTCTGGTCAAGACTACCTCATCTGTGTATGCAGTTAGATTCATCAGCTACCTCACCTAAGTCAGTGTTGTCATGAATTCAGGAATTGTGCTGCTGCTTCTTCATCAAGAAAGGGAATTAGCAGAGCATCACTGCACAGTGATGTTTCACCACATTTAGACATCTCATTAATTTGGAGAAGCCCTAGAATGCGTCCAAATCATAGCACTACTAATTTAAATGTTTCTGTATATTTTTTAACCTAAATAGGGTATACAGTTATATTAGATATAATGAAGAGTACTGTGATTCTTTGTTGGTTTTATTTTTTTCCCATTAAGATGAGGAGGAAATTACATTTAAATTAGCTTTTTTAATTTAGCAGTTATTTTGAAGTCTTTTGGAATAACTAGTGTTGCTGGCACTTTTGCTTCTGTGTAGCCCATAACAGAAACAGGCAAGCTAGTGAATTTACTTATATTTTTCTGGCATATTTTCAGTCCTCAATTAGGATTTTCAATAGAGATTCTAGTAATATTCTACTAATTTTATTTTTAAATAGCAAGACCAAAAATGTCTGAGAGCATTGGTTGTTATAAAAAAGATCGTTTAAATCTCTGTGGGTATTAAAGTAAGTGAAATAGTACTTAAAGCTTCAATTAAAAACATCTGGCTAAAGGCCAAAGAAAAATTAACAAAGATCTGGAATATACTTCTCAGACTGATTTTTTTTTCCTGATAGAATTATACTTGGAAAAGTAAGTTCTACCAGACTCTAACTCCCAAAAACCTGGGCTCATTTCCAAATTTAAGCTTAAAGATTTATTGCATTTCCACCCTCTATTCTGCTTCCCAGGCTCTATCTGCTTTCGGCAATTAATACAAACATTATGGGTTTTGATTTGCTTCACTGCAGCATGTGAACTCAATTTCTTTTCATTTGTTGCTTTGAAATGGCATAAGCCTCTTTGTGACAGACTTTCACATTGCACTGGTACTGCCTACTGAGCCATGGGCTCACATCATCAGCGTCAGCTACGCCAACTGCATCCCTTTTGTTTTAGCCTAGATACACTCACTCTGTGTCACGTCAAGGCAGGCGGTTAGACAGACAAGTGTTACAACTGGGTTGGAAATGGGTCTTTCAGCCGTCTGACTAATGACACACGCGGTTTTACATGAGTCAGGATGGAAGTGGAGGAAGCCCCCCCTGCCCCAGCTAAGATTACATGACCACTCCAGGGAAGAGAACTTAATTTACTTTTATTCTGCAGAACGGTGTTCTTGCAAGGACTCTGACATGCCACATATCACAGGTTGTTCCCACATTCATTTCCTCACACTGTGACTTGCAGACCGGCAAATCTGTTCAAACAAACCGAACTTTATAACAACCAGCTCAGACTAAACTTCCACTGGTGTCCACCACCAGTCGTTACTGCTGCAAATTCTCTGATATTTTTGACTGTGGTTGGAGCAGAGAGCAACATCAGAGTTGAACTGGTATTAGCAAATCCTGTAGAGGCACGTTTCAGACTTGTTCCCTTCTCAGAATTTCTGCTCTGGAAGCAGAAATTGAAAGGACATTTTGGACATTGAAAGGAAAATTGACTGAATGCAGTTGAGAGTGCAGTCACAGCAGATGCATGCAAAACTCCTAGGTGGTCTAGATCCAGCCAGTTCACAACTGAGAACAAGCTGGAGAGCTTGGCCACCAATGTAGCTATCAACAGCTCTCAGGGCTGCAGCTGCAGTCAGCACAGAGACAGCTGGCCATCCCACAACCAAAGGAAGCGTCTTTGTGGGGTGGACTGGCAGGGCTTGACAGCCACATTGTTCTGGCCCACGGCTCCCAATACTTGCATCAAGTACAAAAGGATGAAAATTGTACCCATTGTCCTTAAAATCGGTCTCTCGTTCCTCTCTGTTTAACTTTTGAATGGGTTGTGGGAGTTGACTCCTCTTTTTTTGCAGCATCCTCTGAGAATTTTGGAGATGACAACCATTCCTCTTTCATCATGAGAGTGCTCCTTATCTGTATTGATCCTCAAAAGATTCTTAACAGGGTGAACAAAAAGGAACTAATAATGCTTGTTAGATTAAGGTAGCTGTATCCCTTTGCATCATTGCAGTCTTATTATGAAGTATAATAACAAAGTGATCATCAGGCCAGTGCTAAGGGAGCTGAGAGAAGGAAATGAGGAATTTTAGGGAAAAAGCACATCTACCTCATACAACAGAAATACCCTATGCTAGCCCTGAGCAGCCTAGTTCAGAGGCTAGAAAGACAGTGCTCTGCCTGAAATCATATGCCTATGAGGTAACCATTTCTTCCGCCAAGTCGCAGTGCATTTCAAATTGTATAGCTGATACAATTCTTACATGCTTGATACAGCTAAGCATTTATTGAGATCAATCAAAGATTTAATAGTCTTATCAAAACATAACAGTTATTAGCCCAGTCGCAATGATAATAATACTCATAGTCTTAATTATCCAATTGTTACAGGATAATCTGATTAATAATGAAGTTTCTATGCAAAATTTTCCAGTACCTACCCCTTTCTCTGGTATTATGTTCATTTTTTCAGTGTTCTTCTGGGTCTTACGGCCATGATGCTCATTTTGACTGTACTGTAAAACAACCTGAAAGAACTGTATTTGAAGTACAACATCCTTTCTCCTGGTCCATTCTGCAGTTGAAAGAGCAGGCTTTGTAATCAGAAACATTGGAATTACAGAAATATGTTAGAAAAAGTTATGCTTATTACCAAGGTACATTTTTTTCAGAGATAACTAGATTTTATGACCTTTTTCACAGACTTCTAGGGGAAAAAAATCTCCTTTTATCCTATTTTCCTCTGAAGAATGAAAAGGTAGAAAAAGCAATAATGAATATATCGGGGGGAGGGTAAATATAGTATTTATATGATAATATATGTGAAGAAAATTTGACATTTTTGAAAATTAAACGAAGATTTTAAATCTTCCATTCTTCTATACCATTAACAAATATAGGTCTGGTGGTGGGAAAGACATCTGAAAATGTAAACTTTATCAAAGCACAATAACCCAAATACCATGGAGAGTTATCAAAGATGTAGGTTATTCTCATATCTAATCTTCCCTTACATTTGCTTACACTAAATGGTCGTCAAGCTTCCTCTTAGTACCGTACTCTGGCTGCTCTCCTTGACACCAGCTGAGAGTTAAAAGCTGCATGTCTTTCCATTTCTTTTGCACTCACCTCAGCAAAATTGTTGTTCTTTGCAAGACTTGCCTCCATACTAAGGGACCATGGATCTCTGCTGGCCAGACCATCTATAAGCACTTCTAGGTAGAAAGGATGCAACCTGGTTTGCTTCTTGAATAACTAAAAACCTGCATACCGAAAACCCATAGGCATCACTGCAAGAATGAGTGTGAGGTGAAAAGCCAGAATACAGGTCTTGTCCACCGAAGATCCAGAACTGAAACATGATTTACAAGATAACTTACANNNNTATTTTACTGGTAAGACTACATGCAATCTCTATAAAAGCAATGTAAGTGTTTGTTTTTCAGGACTGTGCAGTGACCTCAGGTCCTGTCTAGAAGCCGTTATAAGTAGATCGGTAAGACCTCCTGAGAAGGAACTCAGGCTCTGGATATTTCAGAATATCCAGACTGCTAGAAAAAATGAGTCTTAATGTCCAAAGTGTGAGTAGGAGCCCTGCTGTGAAAATTTTTTTATTGTAGGTTGGAGCTGACATTTATAACAGCAGTAAAGCAATTGTTGGAGCTTAATAGCGTGATGCATTCTCAGTTACTGCTATGTACACATATCAGCCAAGATAGCCTCCGCTATCAGCCGGTATCATCCAATCTAGGTTAGCAGTCAAGAGACAATGATGTGTCATCTTGTCAAAGTTAAAAATAATTCCGTGAAACTTAGAGTATCACACAGTTTGTCAAGTATACTTAATTGAGTTAAAGCAGCTCAGCTACTGATCAAATCCCTGTGGTACCATAGTGACATAATAGGCAGCAACACATGACAGTACGAATTATGGAGAGTCTTAAATGATAGGTAAATAATTTGAATTACGAGAATAGAAGTGCATCAAGGGATGCTGGGAGTGCTATAATAAACCCTAAATGCAATGCTCCAACAGTATAGCATCTACTTGCATACTTGATCTTGTTCATAGTTCCTTTTATGTACTGAGATATATACATGAAATTACAAGTTTCAAACGAGCCAAATTGGTTTGTTTCTTTATAATCTGAGTTCACACAGGTGTGATTTCTGTGTGACGCCTATTTTCAATATATCACAGGTGTTTTAATGCATCTCATTTCTGTGTTTCCTCTTTAATGAGACCTATACCACACAGTGATGAACTATGAGCTGGCATTGTTTTTCAGGTTTTATTCAGCTGGTTTATTGTTGGTTTTTTTGTTAAATAACTGGTCTGATTCTCTTTGCCTTGTTTTTGTATTGCTACCGTTCAATAATTCTCCATGGGTCTGACTGAAATATTAAGGCTTGTCACATTCAGCAGTACAGGGGGTTCTTCCTGGATTGCATCTATTCTGAAAGGCATTTTCAAGACCAGAAAACAACTTGTGAGTTGTTTTTCTGTAAGTTAGGAAGGAAAAGAAAGAGTCCTAAAAGTTAAAATGAAATCTGTATCAATCCAAAGGACACCAGGAGCACATCTGATGTGAGGAAACAGCTCTGAAGCTAATTTTACTATCAGCTTATGAAATGTGTGGTGAGTTACTATTCGTTTATATCAGGTCGAAGTCATTCGTTCTTTGACAACTTAGACCAGTCCATGCAAGGACATGTAATAGCTGGTAGTATCTTTATGTTTAAATCATCAAAGAAGCTACAGAGACTTTTCTTGATGTGCTGATAAACCAGGCCCATTGGCAGAGTAGGTTGTAGAAATTGCTGCTTGTGCTTTTTCATCACCAGATAAAAAATGCTTTTCTAACCTTGGGAAATGAGACTCAGAAAATTACACTGTTTTAGGAGGACTGTCTTTTGGAGCACAGATAAAGAACATGGGAAATCCCCCCATTGCCAGTGCCTGTCACTTCAAGAAAATGTATGGTGGCTAACAAGCTCTGCAAACATGCCAGATTTCAGAGATATTAAAGACAAGCACTGTTAGTGTACCTACAGTGTAAAAATAAAATAAAATTAAAAGGAATTTCTATGTCATATCAAAGGGTTTCTCACCTTCCAACACAATGAGCTACTAAATCAGCCAGACAGTCTCTAAGAGCCTTCAGTTAGAGGCCTTGTAATTCCTCATCAACAAAAAGCTATTTTTTCTTATTTTTTTCTTTCATGTACTCCTAGTGTACTAAGTCCAAATGGAAATCTCATTTTCTAGTATAAGAAAAAGATTTTAGGAGCACACATACACTCCCCCACTATAAGTTTTATTTCTCTCTATGTCTGTAGCTGAGCTCAGGTTGAAGTAGTTCTTTTGATCTTCGAACAAGATACCCTCCTGAAACAGGTGTATTTTTGTTTCCAGACTATCAAGTAGAATCAGGATGTACATGAATTGCAGTTATTCCCAGGTTAACTGTCCACTAGCATAAGCCAAAAAGAAAAAAAATAAAAATGGAAGCAGAGTAAGTGGCATAAAGGTAAGAGGATTTTTATCATGAGTGTGCTTATAGTCTCCTCTTTTGATGACTGAAAAACCGAAAGAATATTTATCTGGTCCAACATCTGGCCTCATGACATCATAGTTTAGATTTTTTTCATTTGTTTTCCTCTAAGAAAGTCTTTTCTGACATGAATAAATTGTTTAGCATAGCAGTCCAATAGCATTGTGAGATATTCTTTATTGTTCCTCTATCATTTGATTTTCGTTAACGCATAAGGGCAGTTCCCTGCAAACTGAAAAATAATTCCATGCAAGGTTGACTGGTGTCACTGATTTTGTCCTAGATCTTGTGCTTTTAAATATGGTGTATTTCTCATAGTTAAAAATACTCTCTCACTTTTTCTAATAGACTTTCAGTTGTGGTGTCTACCACAATTTCTCATTTACAGCCTGCTAATACAGCACTCAGAAAAATCACTGTCAGATTTCACTCCTCTTTTTTCAGTGTGTTGGAATGGCGCGGGCTCAGAGATAAATGAATATGAATCATGTTGATAAATTATTATTTTTGTCATTCCAAGCAATAAAGTCTAAGGCACTCTAGATCCTCTCTCAATAGAGGTTTAAAGACGAAATAATCTGCAGTGAATAGCTGTTGAACAAGGGAGCAAATCATGTAATCGTATCTGCACTTACACCAGCAATAGCTGGTTTATAATGGAGGAGAACAGGACAAGACATTCCAAATACCAGGGACAGAAAGACATAGAGTGCCTTGATAAAATCTTGTGTTCAGAAGGGCACTTAGGTAATCTTTTAATGTAATTTATCATCTTAGAAAATACTGTAGGATATCAATACCTGCTACATTTTACTATACACTTTCCAGTTTCTTCCCTCTGAACTTAAGTTGTATCTTCATACTCAGTTGCTTAGCATTTTCATTTTTATCTCTTTATCAGGTGGTGCTACAAACATAAAAGGGCATAGCCACTGTGTAAGCAGTAATGTAATAAAAGAAAAATTGGAGGACTATTTGCAAAAGTGTAAGGAAAAAATTGAATGGAAGTCAGAAGAAAAGGGGGTTTTTTTGCAAAACACAGTAGGATTTTAATTTCTCTCTGAGAACAATGTTGCTGTTTGCAGACAGATTATCTGTGCCAGAATAAGAAATATCAGGTGCAAATTCAAACTACTACAGTGCTGAAAAACAACTTCCTATGAACTATTTTATCAGATCTTGAATAATAATTTTGCCAAATGCACTGTAAATACACAAATACTGCTTTGTTTTTAAATGCATTTATAATCACTGGCATTCTTTATTATTATTTCTTGTATTCATTTTGGAAGCAAATGCATGATGCTGTAGAACTTCCAATAAAGATTTGCCCCAGGATACTCACAGTGTACTATAAGACAATTATGATGGGACAGGTCAAGATTATGTTTGCTGAAGCATATTAATTTCCTTCAAAGACAAGAGAAAGGAAAGGAAAATATTTTGTTTCATTCATAATATACTGCTAAAATCAAAACATTGTCTTTAGAAAATAACATGAAAAAATTTTAGAAAATAAGTAACTGGAACAAGTTCAGTGAGCCTCACACAAATTGGCCAATAGTTTAATCAGTTTGAATCTCTTTTCTTCAGCACAAAGAAATTAAGAATGAAAGTGCTGCTCTACCACTCATCCCAACACAGCTAACAAATTTTTTTGGTGTTACTGGGAAAACTACACCATCATTGATGGAAGGTCACAAGATCATTTTTTCCCTAAATTACCTGAAATTATTTCACAGAAATAATAAACCTAGCATAAAGCTGAAGCATTACTGATCTCTATCAGGCTTGCGAGAGTGACACAGGAGCGCTGTCATGGGGACAGGGGAACATTCAGACTGGCAGTCTCGTGTTGTGCCTTTGATCTTAGAACTGCCTCAAAAGCATAAAATTTGAGTATTTTCTGTTAAACATCCAAAAGGTAGCGAAGTTCAATTGGGTCCAGTACCATTCAAGGCTAAAATAAGTAGTTTGTTTACTTCCCAGTAAAAGACAACTGTCTCTCACAATTAAACTAGGTTTTTTAACACATTCAAGAAATGTTGAGGTCTGGAACATTAGTTTGAGACCACCAATTTACAACTGCTGAAGCATGCCAGGATGATTGGAGGCTCACTCATCTACAATTTAATTGACCCCGGTTCTCTAGCACTGGTAACAAGCAAAAAGAGGAATAATTGATGTTCTCAAGCCACATTACAGAACATTTTATCAGTAAACAGATTCAAATACTGATTTTCTATCTCTGGAGGCTCAAATCCTGGACAGTGTACTGCTGTAAAGGTAATGCTGTGCATACTTTGTTGTGGTGGGGAACTGTACAGAATCATAGAATCATGGGATTGTCTTGGTTAGAAGGGACCCTTTAGATCATCAAGTCACCCTAACCTGTCAACCACCACTAAAACATGTCCCTCTGCACCACATCTAATTGTCTTTTAAATACTTCCAGGAATGGAGACTCCACCACATCCCTGGGTAGATGGAACATTTCAATAAGTCTATAAAAACCTATAAAATAATTGGTTTGTTTTTTTCCTAATTGAGTAGAATTGTAGTTGCCATCAGCGAGTCTAACAAACTGCATCAGTGACTCAATGAACTATTATGAAATTTATTTCATGGAAGCATTTTGCAGTACAAATGTAATTTCTACACTCAACATCAAACAAAGGAAAAAGAAACATGAATTTCTGTTGCTGCTGCTTTCACTCTTATTGCTGTTTTCATAGGACCAGCTCTGGCATTTAGATCTACAAAGAGACTAATCATCTAAATGGGGACTTAGAAGAGTTGGGCTATTCACGTTTGATTAGTGAGATTCAGACTACTTCAAACAAAGTGTTAAATCCCTTTAAAGATAGTGAGAAGGTTCAGAGGTGATTCAGAGCATCGGTCAGAAGCCCATTGTCAGACAACATTATTAACTGTTTGCTGCCTTTGCTCTGTTGATATCTCCCCTATGAATGCCTGAGCATTTGCCTGAACTTTAACCAGGAGACTTTCCTTAACATCTAATACTTAGGTTTTCCTCTGAAGAATCAGTCTTGCTGCCATTGAGCAATTTGGTAACTGTATTTAGTCTGTACCCCACTGGCCTCTGATTTTACAGTTAACTGCAGGTGATGTCTGGCTGTGAAACATGGTTCTGATCATTTGCTGATCCCCCAGTGCCTGTCCCAGGCAGTTGAGAGCCATGAAGATGAGGGACAAATATAATGTCTGAAAACTGACCTTAAAAAGTCAAAATGGTCCAGTATTTGCTTCTGACTTCACAATTCCAGTGCTTACCAAAGGTGGAGACAAGAAGGCTGCAATGAACCTGATGGCAGCCATGCTAGCATCACTAGATGTGAGCCCAGACCCTGCTGGAGTCCAGGACCAAGCACAGCAGTTGCTTTCAAATTGAGGACCACAACCCAGCACTCCTTCTTATCTCACTTGATTAGAAAATGCTTCAAAAGTGAATGCTAGGGATGAAAATGGGAATAAACTTTTCAATGTCTAGTTTCACTAGGGCTGCAAATCTTGAGTTTAAATTACAATAAGGAAGATACAGAAGAAGCATAGTGCCTCTGCAAGTAGAGAGTTACCAGCACGGGTCAACTGGGCTAATCAAAGAATTGCTAACAGGGATTTCTAAGACACTTTTCACTTCTCCAGCAAATCAGCTGTCAGGAACAATATAGGTAGAGCTGACTCTGACTTGAGGTTGGAATAGGTGGTAGATGTGCTTCCCACTCTTTTTTCATAGAATCTCAAGTGTTTTTTAAAAATGTATTATAAGCCTGAGAGGTGGGATCCAGGAAGCAGTTCTGCACATATATACCCATGGGAAAGAGAAGGAAATTCATGTGATTCTCAGAAAAAAGAGTCTTATATCACCCCAGGAGAAGGAAGAGAGCAGAGTTTAGTGAAGAGGTTGGCAATTTTTTTTTTCCAAGACTGGCTCCAAGTTGCTACTATCTCTTCACTAGGAGCTTTCTCCAGGCTCCTACTATTGCCTTTCCCTTTCCACACCGTTTTTGGACAGAGCATGTTCCCTTTAGATCAGTTAGCACTGAGACCTGGACAGTGGGTAGCAGAAGACACATGGAGCATAATCAGTCTCTGTCTTTCTCTGCCTGGCTTCTGCCTCCCATTAATGGGGGGATGGGGTGAGGGACTGCAAACCAAGGGGGACAAAGGCAACTGAGGGGATCCATAGCCTGAATGTGGGGACGGGCTGCCTGCAAGACAGATTGCACACCGTAGCTATGCCCATTCTTTGAACAATATCTTACTTGACTTGAAGAGACAGAAGTAGCACTGAAGTGCTAGGGAAGATCAGGGCAAGAGATGAAGATGAATGGAGCATAATCCCATTTTCAGCAATGCCTCTTCCTTCCCATATCTCCTTTGACCTGCAGTGCTGCCTTGCATTAGAGAAAACATAAAGAAAAGCATGGGCAGTCACAAAAGGGACAGAACTGCTACTACCACATCTCTATATTTCCATGTAGTCAAACCCTGCTAGTTAACACATCTGGTCTAGAGGAAAATATTGCCTTTCTTTTGAAGACAATGTGGAACAAAGAGCAGAAATGTTTAGAGCTGCTAAGGGAAAATGAGAAAAACATTTGGACTGGAACTAATGGAAGGAAGAAGACATTCAAAGGAATATATTGTCAGTCACCGGATCTACAGAGAGCAGCCTGCCCATCATCACAGGGATGGGGTAACCCTCACATGTATTGAGAGGAGCTGAAGCTCCCTACAATTGCAACTGTACTGAATTAATCTAGAGCAAAGCCTACATAAACTAGTACCTGTGGTGCAAAGTCTAAGGTCCTAGGCTCTTGGTGCCTGACACAGCTACCAGCTGCAGTCCTACAATCCCCAGAGCACCACCAGCTAACAGGAATAAGGTAGCATGACATCTTTCTGTCCTCATGGTTAGTAAATTCCCACCTGAGCTAGAAGACACATGGAGAACAACTGTAAGGTTATATTCTGGACAGAATTAGTTATTAGTGTGTTTGGGTTAATATCTGAAGGGAAAAAAAATCATCTTCCTCAGTATGAGGGGCTTGAAAGGGAAGTGTTGGCTGTGATACC
This sequence comes from Zapornia atra, assembly GCA_013400835.1. NCBI lineage: Eukaryota > Metazoa > Chordata > Aves > Gruiformes > Rallidae > Zapornia > Zapornia atra. The sequence continues at coordinate 3,933 of VZTU01024866.1, read as the reverse complement.
TTTGAGGGAGGTTCTAGGAAAAAGCTTTCAAGAGTACAGGTGTGGGACAGGCATCCCATGTTAAAGAGAAGAGATGATGGTGCTGCAGTGGATCTGGAAAAGGAAATGGCATTTTGGTAATTGGATTCAGTCTGTACCACATGTGCTTAAAGATGTCATGGCCTTCTTCCCTGGTATTCACACGTACGCACAAAAACTGCAACATGGCCCATTTATTTTAAAGCACTGCTGCAGCTGAACACTGATTCCAACTCCAGTGGAGCAATAGTAAATAACAAAGTATTAGTTTTAAATGTGCTACATGGAGAATATGTCCAAGGGACTTATGTATATAACTCCCCTATACTGCTTTAAATGTTTCATCCCTAAGCACTCTTATTTACTAAACTGTTTGTTTGGGATTTGTGCAGCACGGACATTCAAAAACCACAACACTGCTAGCATGTTTATCAAGTAGGGTGGCCAGATGTTCAGAAACACCAGCAAAGACTGAGGTTAAACATCTCCCTCAGGGGTGCCCCTTCTGAAAGTATTTTATGACTGTGGGTTATTCTGAAGAGTATTGAACTGCCTTTTTCTGTTGCCTTCCCGCAGCATCACACAGAATAATGAATGTGAAAACTGAAGGATCAAGAAAGGGCAGTCCTTCACATTTCAGAAGCACCCTATTATTTCTATAATAGAAAAGACTAGAACCCAAACCAGAAGATACAGAATTATAGTTTAACATACAGTACTGTATTATAATGTAAACTGTCTCTTAAGCTCAATTCTTAACTGAGTTATGAGGTTTAGCTTAATGAGGTTTAGCCTAAGATAAAAAAAGATTAAGACAGCTAGTATGAATAAGCACAAATTATTTCAGATAATTTCTTATTTCTTTCAGATAATTTATCTGAAATAAATTACAAAACCGGGAAAAAATCCATTAGGTCTTTCCAGAACTGGAAATTTTGTTTTGTTTGGGATGGGTTTTTTGGTAGTTTAGTAGCTAGTTATGTATTTTCTGTCTTCACATATGTTCTTTACTCTCTCTCTTGTCTATACTCTCTCTGCTACTCTATTATTATTTACATTTCATCATCAGGCATGGGGTGATCATTTTAGTGTTGCATAGGCTTTCTGGCTGAGAGCAGTTTCAACCACTGTGAGATAGCCATCCATTAGTGAACTTCCTTCTTGATGTTTTACCTTTAAAATGTTTCCAAAATTATTTTACTGGAAAAGAGAGATTTGTCTTTTTTTTTCTCCTGTGCTTTGGGGTTTCTTCCAAGAACATATTTGCAGTCATAATTAAGAAATGTGTTAAACCTTCTGTCAATTAGCCTAATTGATGTAAAAACCTGATTGGGTCCTGAGAGAAATGCATTTCCCTAGCTGAACCTTATCAAAGAACAGCTTAGCGCAAAATAAGGAATGAACCAAAACATGCAAGACTGCCAGGAAAAAACTTGAGATGCTTTGAGACAAGGTGAAAGAAAAATTTGTGTGTGCAGACTGCTGTGTAGGTGTTTTAAAAATAAGTCAAGTGTTTTTATAATGTTTACCTTTTAGTGCACAGACCTAATACAAAGCCTTTAAAAGTAAGCCTAGAAATGAGAAAGAGATGCCTATGAGATAAAAGATTTATAAAGGAATAATATCAGAATGTGGAAAGAATGGGAACTGTAAAAATGCAGTTGTTACAAGGCCAGAAAAATCACTTGCTTTATTGTTTCTCTTTTCTTCTGGAAATGCTTATTACAAAATACAGCAGTGAGGAGTGGGTGAGTGGGTGCGATGACAGAGACCTTAGCCATATGATGCTATAAGCAGAATTGTTAACAGGCAAAAACTGATAACGATGAACTCAATCCTGAATGAGAAAGAGCTGCTGCAAATTCAGGTGTGCACGTGCGTGGTGGAAAATTCTTAGCCTAATAATGAGCTCCACTGCCAAAGTATTTCTAAAATAGTCCAAGTTTTCCCTAGGAAGATCTTCCTTTCCTTAAGGTCTGATGAATTAAATATTGGCTGAGAGCCAGATACTAATAAGTTCCAACTTTACTGATAGAGAAGTTTTATTCGTACCTGAAATTACACAGAAATTCTGTCTCTGAGACAGGTTTGGAGCTTGTGTTCTTAAATTCTGGTGTGAGTATGAGGACACAGTGACCTCCTAGTAAACCACTTCATTTCACTGTATCTCCCATTCCCACTTTGAAAAGGGAGGCAGCAAGTTACCTGCTACTCAGATATAACCTTGTTGTAAATTCCTTGGCTTATGTGGAGGGAAAAGAAGAAATTCATTGGAATTACTTATTTTTGTTGGCTTGAAGGTGTATGTGGGAGAGAGAGTTCAGATTCATCAATTCTGATGAAGAGCTGGACACGAGTGGTGCTACATGCAGACCAGCTGGGCAGGTTTTACTGTATTTAATCTAGATCTCAACAATGGCTCAACAAGCCACTGTAATATTTCATGTGTTCTGGTTTCTGCTAGGGCTCACTTTCACTGCTGTAAAAGCCTAAGCCACATCTATTTACATTTTTCTCATAATGGGGACAGAAAGGTTAAGCAGACACAGCAGGAAACATTCTCTCTGATGTTAGTGTCTACACTGAGACTGTGTTTTAATATTGTGTTCTTGACCCTACTTAACTAGTTACTAAACTAAAGCTGGACATAAAGCCTAGATGACATTAATGCTCCCTGTTGGCGTGCCAGGATATCAGAGCCTTTGAAGAGTGATGACTGGATGCTGTCAGACTGTGCTTCCCATAATATCCATATCTTTTTCACCACTGTTAGTCTGAAGAGGAAAATACATTCCTCATATATAGAAATTCCTAGCAAGTACTTTTGCCAGTTTTTCATCCTCTATTGAAAGGCGGCAGCAGGGAGGAAGGGAGGAAGGGAAGGGATGTCTGAAGGATGTCTTATCATCCCTGGAAAAAAGTGGAGGAAACACTGCAGTTTATAAGGAGCACTATCTATTTTATTCACCATATAAATACGTGAGTACCTCGAGTAGTAAGGTGGAGACCTAACTTCTGAGAGAAGGGTTGTGTCTCCACATTGATACAAGGAAGATGGTCAGTGTGGTCAGTGGAAAAATGTGAAGGAAAGCAGGGTCTTCAGTCGCACACTAACTACTTCAACTAGTTTGTGTTAATGATCAGAAGACCATTAATCCCACCCAAGCTGTCTGTGGAAAGTAAACACTACTCTACGTGTAGAGATTTGAATTATAATCTCATCCTCATCACACTAACAAAGTGTTTTACGAGCATGTTGGCAACCCTTTGAATCATAGATGCTGAAAGGCTTAAAAAGTGAGTATCCTCAAAAGATACATCTGTGTTCATAGTAAGAGAGGACCAGAGAGTGAGCTCAAGCACTGGACTCCTGAGCCATTACATTACTTAGATTTTTAGCTTACACTCGGAATCTGTTTTGAGTAGCCCCAAAAGCCTTATCTAAGTCAGCAAGCACATGCACACATTTTTGGAGATAGGTCCTTTCAGAAACCTCTCCCAAAAGGCAGGATGGTTAAGGCAGCACCATATTTAGCTCCTTCAAGCTTACACAGCTTCCCAGCATTGTTGCCAGATGTTTTGAACCCTCAAGCACCCCACCAACCCTCCTGCTCCATCCAAGAGATATGACACAATGCTCAGTTTTATGTGGTTTGCAGAGTTAGAGACAAGACAAAATGAAGGGAACATCTCAACGCAGCCGTCAATACCAAACACTGCCATGTGGTGGTACAACACCAGTATACTAGAAGGAAAAATATCGCTCCATTGGGTTGTGACACAGCCCTTTTTGTTTTAGATACTCTGAAGAAGAAAAAAGAGAGCAGTGAGTTAGAGCTCTAGGTCTCACTGTGTAGGACTCATAGGAGACTCAGTTAAGTGAGACTCCTTCTCACATGAGGGAAGAGCATGTGA
>VZTU01024865.1:0-10047 GCA_013400835.1 Zapornia atra | reverse complement strand
GGGTCACCACACTCTTAATGGGGAGGGCCCTCTGCCTTGTGGAGGCCATGGTAATCTGTGGTCTCAGAGACTGTCAGTAGGTGAGAGAGTTCCCTGGTGATGAGAGCCAGAACTTACCTGCCCGGCCACACGAGCTACAGGGTCAGCACTGCGCATGCACTGACCTCCCCTCTCTTTGTTAGGTTAGCCTCCTTGAGGCTTTTTCTAGGCGATGGGCGGTGCTGGGGCCACCGTTACCCTGGCAACGCCTACGCCACGTCAGCCTCTCTCTCGAGAGAGAGCTACCTCGTACTGCCGGGTCTCTCTGCTTTCTCAGCAGCTTCTCTTGGTAGAGCAATCACTTCAAACGCTCTTGCAGTTCATGATCAATCGCTGCAGCCCCGGCTGTGCCGGTTCCGAGCAGTCGACCTCGTGGACTCAGTACAGATAAATGAGTACAGATAAATGAGGTTGAAGAAGGTAATGTGGCAAGTTTCCAAAACTAAGTAGACTATCAAAAGACCTATTTCCAGAAGAAAAACAATATGAGAGAAATGACGAGATACTGACTAGATGTTAATCCTTATCCTGTAACTCTAGTTAGAGATCCTTGCACTTAGGAGGGTTTTATGCTTTAAACATAAATACTCTAAGCTGTGTGTTTACAATGTTACAAATCAAGAATATCTTTTAAAATATTATTTCCTATATGGAGACTGAAGCTTGCTGTTAGATTCCTATCTTTTCTTCTAGTAATTTCTCATACATAACTGCAGGGATGGAAAGGACAGCAGTTAATGTGCTGATAAAAAAAAAAAAAAAGTAGATTAGTCAGAATTTTAAATTGAACCAAAAAACTGCAAAGAGAATAAGTGTATTAATAAAATATAAGGTGTCTGTTAAAAAAAAATAATGTAATTATTTCAACCTGTCTTTCATTATATATTCTCTATCTGAAAAATATCTAAATATGACTATATTTGGTTTAAGAAAGTTAGTGGTCAAACTGTACTTTTATAGTTCACATTATGCTTCACACAACACTGACAAATTGTTCCTTACATAACCTATAATGCAGTCAGATTTACTTTAATACTACAGTCATTTGTCTGTCTGTCTTGAGAACTTAACATCTATGTATGCAATTCAGAAAAGCTCTTAGGCACATTTACTTTACAGTATGTTACTGAAGAGGTTTTGATATTTCAGACCCATTACTGAAATCTTGATGCAGCATTGTCTTTCAAAAGACAAAATCTGCAGGTATATAGGGAGTATTTGCTAAAAATGTTGACTTTCTTACTGCAAGAGTTTTAGTGAGGAGAGTGTCAGTAAGGTCACGTGGGACATTCTTTACACATTTTGCCTTGCAGCCTAGTGTTTCATGTGCAATGCACAGCTACTAGCTCTAACAGTGAAAACGGGATTGAGAGATTTTCCTTGAGAGTTTGTACCCAGATATGTAAACCTGTGATACGACTTTGTGCCTTTGACTGCTCCTGGACATCTATCTCCTGGATATCTCGCTTTAGTGTTTCATCGCTTGACATAGTGTAATGAGTCTGATCTTGCCAGCTATTTGCTAAATATACTACCACAGAATCATAGAATGTGTTAGGTTGGAAGGGACCTTTAAAGGTCATCTAGTCGAACGCCCCTGCAGTATGTAGTGACACCTTTTACTAGACAAGATTGCTCAAAGCTTCATCAAGCCGAACTATGAATGTCTTCAGGGATGGGGCCTCCACCACCTCTCTGGACAACCTGTTACAGTGTCTCACCACCCTCATAGTGAAGAACGTCTTCCTAATGTCTAATCTAAACCTACCCTGCTCTAGTTTAAAACCATTGCCCCCTGTTGTATCTCTACATGCCCTTATAGAAAAGTCCTTTCCTAGCTTTCCTGTAGGGCCTTTCAGGTACTTGAAGGCACCTATAAGATCTCCCCTGAGCCTTCTCATCTCTAGACTTCACAAGCCCAACTTTCTCAGCCTGTCTTCATAGGGGAGGTGCTCCAGCCTTCTGTTCATCCTCATGGCCCTCTTCTGAATCTGCTCTATGAAGTCCATGTCCTTCTTGCGTTGAGGGCTCTAAGGCTGGACACAGCACTCCCCCTCCAGAGTAGCGGGGGAGAATCACCTCTCTCAGTCTGCTGGCCACAATTCTTTTGATGCAACCCAAGATGCAATTGGTCGTCTGGGCTGCAAGTGTACATTGTTGGCTCATATCTAGCTTTTTGTCCATCAATACCCCCAAGTTTTTTCTGCAGGGCTGCTCCCTATCACATCTCCATCCCCATCCTATATTGATAACAAGGATTTTCCTGAGTCATGTGCCAGACCTTGCCCTTGTCCTTATTGAATTTCGTCAAGTGTGTTCGGGCCTACCTCTCTAGCTGGTCCTGGCCCCTCTGGATGGCACCACTTTGCTTGGTGTCATCTGCAGACATGCTGAGGGTGCACTTGATCCTACTGTCTATCTCATTGATAAAGATATTAAACAACACTGAGTACAGATCCTTGAGGGACATCACTTGTCACTTTATCTGGACATCGAGCCATGAAATATAGAAAAGCTGTTTTTATGAAACAGAATATAGCAAATTCACTCCAAATTGGAGCGATGCATTCCATCTATGGTAGTGGGCTGAACGTGTGGGTGATGCTTGCCAACATAATGTGTAATTACTGAGAACCATCATGCTAAAGAGACAACCAAGGGCATTCAGTCTTTTGTTTAATGTTTGGTTTTATGGTTGGTTGTCGTTTTGGTTTGGGTTTTTTGCCACTGAGTCGTCTATAAAGATGATAATATGTTGAGAGTGTTAATAAAAATTTTTATTTCAATCACGTGTCTTTTCTATGTATCTTTAATCAGTGTGTTACTTTAAAAAGTTTACTAAAATATTTATTTCATATTAAAATTATATGTAACAGTAATAAATGTTTCTAATTAGAGGTACTGTAATTTTGGAATACTATGGGTTTCTTCAGAAAATGTTGATTAATGGAAACTGACATTTATCTTATTCAGGACAATTCTGACAGACCTTCTAGTTTAACTGAAAGCTTTTTAATTTTTTCTGGTTTGACATGTTCAACATTAAAAATTGCCTTTCAGATAGAAACAGTCTTTCTTTTAGATCCTTGTTAATTTCTATTGTTTTATTTGGAAAGCTAAAATCTAAATTAAATAAGTCTGTTGAGCAGATCTCATGCCTTGAAATATTCCATGCTACAAAAAAATCTAAATCTTCTTTCAAATCTTATTTATAGATTACTCCATATTCTCAAAATCTAGACTGCAGAAAATGAACGCTCTATGCATACTGCATGGCAATAGTTAGGTATAGCTTGGTACATCAGTCATTGTTGCATATCTAACAACAGATTCTATGCCTCTACACCCAATTCAATTTAATTTGATGAAATCTTGGGTAAAAATCTTTGCTTAACATTTATTGTCAAATAATATATATAAACTCTTAAAGTCTATATACATTCTCCATATATTAAAATTTCCTTTAAGTGTTTCTATAAATAAAGAAAATAATTGAAAAATTTTAATATGAAACAACACATCTAGTTTTTATTCATGCGTACTTTCTACTCACTTAACAAAAAGTGAACTTCACCACTGAACTGTCACTCCAAATGCTGGTTACTATAAGAATTTCAGTATTAGCCCATAGTTTGGCCCTTCCTTTATGCCATCACCATCCATCTGTTTATTAATCAAAGCCATACCAAATTGACCAAATCCAGCTCTTTATGGAACTTCATACAAAGAATTTATCTGGAAAATGATAAACGATGGAAGGAAGGAAAATTCTTTGTCAAATGGCTCTGGCTTTTTCTTCAATGACAGTGAATTTCTATTTGAAGATCCAGAACATAAAAAAGTATCAATGCTGTCAATTGTGCATATATTTTTCATAAAGAAACTTCCTCTTCTGTGGGTAAACAGAGAGTGTACTGAATTATTATGATTCCTTATAAAACTGGGAAAAGGTTGACACGTAAAACAAAAGGAAGAAAGCTGTGGTTAAATGAATAACATTTTTTTCTTCAATGTCTTGCAATTGTAAAAATAGAGATATGGCTATCATTCTAAATGTCAGAATTTTTACTGTATAAGCAGAGATCATGTAACAAATAAGTCAGCTCTACATGTGAGATGGGATCCTAGAACAATGTTTGTTAAAGAAAAAATACCTATTTTCATCACAGAATGATAGAATTGCTTAGGTTCGAAAAGACCTTTATGATCATCAAGTCGAATCATTATTAGGGGCCTGGAGCATCTCCCCTATGAGGATAGGCTGAGTAAGTTGGGACTCTTCAGCCTTGAGAAGAGAAGACTTAGGGGGGACCTAATTAAAGTCTATAATTATCTTAAACAGGGGATGCAGGGGGAATTGGCCAGCCCCTTTTCGGTGGTCTGTGGGGATAGGACAAGGGGCAACGGCTGCAAGTTGGAGCACAGGAAGTTCCGCACCAACATGCGGAAGAACTTTTTCACAGTGAGGGTGACAGAGCACTGGAATAGGCTGCCCAGGGAGGTGGTGGAGTCTCCTTCTCTGGAGATATTCAAGACTCGTCTGGACACCTATCTGAGTGATATGTCCTAGGGAGCCTGCTTTGGCAGGGGGTTGGACCCGATGATCTCTTGAGGTTCCTTCCAACCCCTACGATTCTATGATTCTATCATTACCCTAACACTGATGTTGAACAATCTATTTGTATCAAACTGCTATATTCTAGTTGGATAAGATACATTTCAAGAACAGAACTTTGATCAAAAGCATAACTGTGCTTGAGTTTGCAACAGTTCTGCCCCTTTCAAAGGGTGCTTTTACAGTTCCCATGCAAACAGACTTCTTATTTACAGTCAGATGTTGAAGGACATAAGATCACTTTTGGCTTTGGGGAAATACAAAAATTTAAAAAATCTACAAGACCACCAAATGTTTGATTTCTTTAATAAAACTCATTTTTAGATAAACCTGCTTGAAATAGAGGCAGATCTTCACCCCTCTGGAAACCTATCACATGGCAAAAGCCCAGCCAGCTTGTAGGAGGTTTTAAGAAGAAATGTTCCAGAGTGATGCTCTCTCTCAGTAGGAATTTTTTGTCTTTTGTGTACAAAAGGTGTAACTGTGTTTGTCAGTTTTGTCAGTAGCTTGTTGAAATGGAAATTTGCCAGGAAGAGAAATTTTGTGGGTTCTGTGGGGGGTTTTTTGTTTGGTTTGGCTTTGGTTTGGGGGATTTGGGGGGTTTTTTTGTTGGCTTTTTGTTTTGGTTTTTTTTTTTTTGCTATCTAACTTTATCTATCTTATAAACTTAGCCATGGGAATCACTAATATTACATTTTCTTCTCCTTTTTCCTCCCCCCCTTTTCTTTTTTTTTTTTTCCCTTTTCTTCCCTATCCTCCTTTTCCTTTTTCCTTTTCCCGTTTTCATCTTTTTTAAAAACTATATTAGGAGCAATATCCAAGGGGTTAACTCTGACAACTATATTACAGCATAAGCACAATGCTTTGATTTTGTATTTTTTGTGATTAGTTGTTTCAGACCACAAAACTGCAAAATTGTCTTTAAAATATTCTTGATTGTTGTATTACATTCCTTTTTGCCTGTGTGTAGAAAAGGGTACACATGTAATATAGAGGAGCATTTTAAATGGTTTTAATTATTTTATGGTTACATTACAGCACAGTAATATCAGCCATCTTCAGCCCAAATCCTGGACTGAAAAAAACCAGATACATTGTTTTAGGAATGGGAGCACATAATTTAGATACTTGGTTCCAAAGTCCAGCAAAAATTAGAGTGATGAAGTTATACTCATTTGCAACCTTAATTGTATCCTCTTGCATATCCAGCTTGCTCCTGCTTGAGACAAAAAGGTTTTGAAAGAAAAGATATATGACCAGACATTAAGGCTTGATTTGTAGGCTACTTACAAGAGAATTAAGATTGTATATGTAACTGTAACTGGCTTCTTGATACTACAGTATTATCAAGTAATATCAATATTGAATCTGAAGCTGAATAATGCTGGACATGATTTTAAAGAAAGTAAAAATAATTAACTGAATTATATCTGGAATTAATAAAATACTGTCTGGAATGCCATTGTTCATTGGTGCACATTGTTCATTATGTGGTCAGAAGAATATGTGAAAGTTATGACTTAAGAAAAATGATTTTGGTAGCTTTGCAGTTTGTCTTTGATCACAAATACTGATGAGAACTTTGCAAATGATTACGAGGATCTTTCAAAATTTCTTATTTTTAAAAGTAACATAAGCAGTATTACCAACCAATGCATTGGATGAACATCTGGTCAGATTACAAAAGAAAAATCTATTTGGTTACAAAATATTCAGAGGCAATTTGAAAACTAGACAGAGACTTTACATAAGGGCATCTAGTGATAAGACAATGGGAATGAGCTTAAATTGAAAGAAGGTAAATTTAGACTAGATACAAGGAAGACAGTCTTTATTGTGAGGGTGGTGAGGCACTGGTACAAATTGCCCAGAGAAGTTGTGGATGGACCCTCCCTGGAAGTGTTTAATGCAATGTCGGATGGGGCTTCCAGTAACCTCATCTAGTGGAGGGTGTGTCAGGATCTACAGCCTAGACAAGACTTTATTTGGCAGAGGTTAAACCCCCTTGAGTTCCAACTGAACTTCAGGTCACTCTGGGTGGCTAGGGACGGCTGGGCTTAACCCCTGAGTGACGTCCAATTACCAGGTGTTTTATCGTGATCAGTTCTTTGCAGAGAGAGAGTATGAAAGAGAAAAAGAGAGNAGAGTATGAAAGAGAAAAAGAGAGAGAGAGGGGCTATATCTACCACCATGGAGCTACAGCATCTTGTCTGTCCGATGACCTCAGGTCCGACGGCAGAGCATTCTTCAGGTCCAATGGGGAGATGTTCCTTGATGTCTTCACGTCTTCTTGGTTTCTTCTTGTCATGTCTTGTTCCCCTGGTTGTCTTACTCCCTTCATTGTCTTGTTCCTCAGGTGCTTGGTTCCTCTTTCCACGGCAGAATGCTCCCTTTTTTCTAGTCATCCTTGGCATAGCCACAACCTTCCACCTGGCTTTGGGAATGCTTCAGGGTGGATGACAGAAGGCTCCTGATATGTGAATGGCTCCAGATGTCTCTCCTGATGGTGGAATGCTCTCCTGATGTGTGAGTGGCTCCTGATGTCTCTCCTGATATCTTTTGGATGGAATGTGGAAGGAATGATCTCCTGATGTCTTCAGGGCGGCTCATTGCATAGTCACTAGGTCCTTGGCACAAGCCACTTTAACTGACCTGGAGGTCTCTCATCCATTCTCCTGATGCAGTGACTCTTAGCTGATTTAACACACCCTCTGTTCCTGTATGATCTCCTAATGAATATCCATTATTAAACCGCAGGAATATCCATTATTTATTTCCTTATCAAAATAGGCTTGTCAATACTCCAAATTTTAAAACATAAAATAATTTTGTAGAAGAGGTTCTGGAGAACTTTAAAAATACCAATACTTGTTGAATCTCAGCCCTGGAATATTCTCTCCTCAAAGTGAATAGACAGCTTTTTGCCTGAGGGAAAGGTAAAAATCATTTTGAAGAGCATAGTAAGAAATAGCAATATGTTCCCTAAAGGCAAGACCAACACCAGCTAAGAATGCAGCAGAACAAGAATGGGGGGGGGAAATCCTAATGTCCCAGTGTACATGGTATTTAATAAAACAAAATGTGAATTGGATCATTCAGAGTACAGGATTTACATGCCGTATACAGTCAAAAGAAGACTTTTTTTTAGAAAAGGAATTAAGTACATCAGAAAAGCCATTCCAAACTCTGACAGGCAGAGAAGGAACAAGGAGAAATACTTACCTGCTGATCCTGTCAGGAACTAGAGCCTCTTTGTTAGGACTAGCTAGCAGATATTTTGGTCAACTGAGCACCTATTTCAGACGGTAGGTACTTAAAAGACTAAGGTTCAAGAGTTTTATTTTACTTCTCAAATATTAGCTACCTTTTTAATCATCATTAGCTGCCTTTTTTTCTGATATCTCTTCTTTTTTGTTCAGTTTAGTTTTAATTAATACCGGATAAAGGTTTTGATATACATAGTTTTTATTAAAGCTTGCACTATGAGTTTTATTTTATTGTACCTTCTCATTTCTTTCTTTTGTTGGAGAAAAAAAAAAGCAACAAAAAATACCCAAACTAAAATAATAAACATTAAACAAACAAATAAATACAAAGACAGAAATGCAGTTCAACATTTTGACAGTTGGACTAGTTGATCATGGCAGTTCCTTTCCAACTGGAACTATTCTGTTCTATTCTATTATATTCTATTCTACATGACAAAGACCTGCCTCAAAGGAGGAAAAGGAACTCTTTGCTGGAGTTAGAAGGGTTAAAGAACTTTAAATTAGGTTTGAAGGGGGAAAGGGATGAAACCTGGCTTGTTAGAGATAAACCTGGGGGCTGCATATCAATACTTCAGGGTCAGTGTGCTAGAATGGTCCTTAGGTTTTCTCCACGATGTGCTAAGTACAGTGTTGCACATTTGAAATGTTCCTGTACTAATATCTGTAGCACTGTAGCCATCTCAGTAGAGGTATAGGATGGAGAACCATGCAGCAGCAAAGATGGAAGGGTTACTGATGTTAGAAACTATAGAAGCACTTGAGAACAGTCACATAGCAATTAGGGTTTCCCAAAAAAAGTGACAAGGTAAATATCCCAACTGAAGTGCATCTATACCAAAGGACACAGAATAGGCAACAAACAGGAGGAGCTGGAAGCTATTGTGCAGCTGGAAAGGTGTGCTATAGTTGCAATCACAGAAACATGGTGGGATGACACACAAAAATACAGTGCTGCAATGTGTGATTACAAACCCATCAGAAGTAGAGGCAGTAGGATGGGGTAGCCCTGTGTTTTGGTTCGTGTGGCAATGTTTTGGTAGTGTGGGGAGAGGGCAGGGGCTGCAGGAGTGGCTTCTGGGTAAAGCTGCTAGAAGCTTCCTCTAGATATCACAGAGCTAATACCAGCCAGCTCAAGGAGGGACTCACTGCTGACCAAGACCAAGCCAATCAGCAATGGTGGTAGCACCTCTTTGATAACATGGTACGGCATTAGGCTTTCTGGCCTCAGATGAAATTCACCTTTCTCAAAGGGGAAAAATGGTCTTTGCCTGGGAGCTAGCAGGGCTCACTGACAACGCTTAATCTAGGCTTCAAGGGGAGGGGGCATAATATCAGGCTTGTCTGTGAAAAACTGTGGGATGACATGCCACAGTTGGAGGGATGGGGTGCTAGGGAGGCCCCTTAGGCTGTTATTCGGAGACATGGTGGATACAGGAAAAACTTATGGAGATGGTCAAGGAGCTCCTGAGTAATAAGAAACAACAGAGAAATACTGGTGAAGTACCTCAAAGAAATTCCAGACACTTCAGCAAACAAAGCAACTTCACTGGGGACCCAGCCTAAATGCCACCATGCAAGCACAGGTACCACAGTAATAAACAACAGGAGTTAGAGATGTGTGCATACCTGCAGGGTTATAATCTCACTAGCATTACCAAGAAGAGGTAAGATGGCTCAGTTACTGGAGTGTTGGGATAGAAGGACAAAGCCCTTTAGGAAGGACAGGTAGGGAAGCCAAGTAAGGTGTGTCACCCTCTGTGTCAATGAAAAACCAGAGCTCATGGAGTTCTGCCTGGGAATGTATGAGGAGTGAATCAAGAGTAAAGGGAGTGTAGGAACAGTTGACACTGAAGTGAGGTTATGCTACAGGCTACCCTACCAGGGAGACCAATGCCCTCTATAAACAGATAGGAGCAGCCTCATGTTCGTAAGCCCTAGTTTTCATTGGAGACTTCAGTCATCCCAGTATCTGTTGAAAGGACAAGACAGCAGGGCACAAGAAATCCACAAGTTCCTGAAATACATTAATAACTTCCTTCTCCAAGTGATAAAGGAGCCAATAAAGAGAGGTGCCATGCTGGACCCTAACCATGCATGGTGACTAGGGGATCAGGCCTAGTCAAC
>VZTU01024863.1:0-13645 GCA_013400835.1 Zapornia atra | reverse complement strand
TTCAGTGTGGAAGTGTATCCATTTTTTAAATTTAGATTTTCTAGCTTAAAAAATTGCCATGTGTGTAGTGTGTGCTGTTCAAATCAATATGAATTTTGCCATTAACTGTAATGAAAACTAAATACAGTTTGCAGGGTTTTTTTTTTTCTTATGGAATTTGAGATTTTTTTTCATCTGTATATCTTACCTATCCACTTTTGCTCCTAAAACCTGAAGACTGCTTTTCAGGGCGAAAAGCATAACAAAACCTTCGAAACCATGGTTTTGGTTAAGTTCCTTAAAAATTAATCATCCTTTTTATTTTTATTTTACCTGAAACGTTTCACCCAGTGAAGCTGTTTGATACACCTTATTCTTGAAAGTTGGCAGTTAATTTATTATTTCCAAAGATAATATCCTGATAAATACAGTAATTTTAAAATACTTTTTTTTCTTGTTTAAGTCAGGATGGCATAGATTTATTTCCATTTTTGTACCCAGGGAAATAAATTCTAGAAAAAAACCTCAAACTTCTGCTGTGTGATATTTTCATGAAAATCTAGGGTCTGATTGAGAGGCAGATGAATAATAAGCCAGGTAATGCCAATATATTAACAATGCTGATGTGGTTGTCATGTACATTCTATAAAGCGTATGCCAAAGAAGACTGCTGGCACGCACTGTGTTGAAATATCAGCTTGGTTAAAGGATTCATGATGAACCATTTGTCTTTTACCCTTACCTCACTAGTCCTGCCAGCAACCCTCTGTCTGCCAAAAATGAAAAAGGGACAGCTGCCAAAGGGATGGATTTCAAAGTCTGATTTTTTTCTGTTTGTTTCAGTCTTACTCTCTTCCATCTTTGAGATTCCACACCCCCCCCCTAGAAAATGCAGCATGTTGAATAACAAGATGAGTTAAACAGGAAAGCTCTTAGCTTTGAAAGCTCTGTTTAGTCTGATTTTAATCTGAGTCTTAACCCAGAAATGGATGGAAGACCTGCAGATATCATTTGCTTTCTCTGTACCCAAAGCAAACTCAAGCTAGAAAATACGTGGTTGATAGAAAACGTGTGCAAATCTTCCCCTGCCAAAGCCTTTAAGGATGGCATGGTCAAAAAGTGGCAGGTCAGGAGAGCTGTCTCTGTGCATACCTTTGCATAGCATCTGCAAATTTGGCTAGAATAAGACTCTACCAGCAAGTTAAAAAAATTCTTTCCTTCAATGTGCTGTGTTGAAGGGATGAGGAAAAGTTTGCTCTTCCCAGTAGCACAGGAGAAACTTGTTGATTTTGTAGTTAATGTGACCTCCTGAGCCAACAGTGACCAGATCCACAGATTTAATAATGGGGTAGAGTATTTTAGCCCATCAGAAACACGTGAGATGCAGCCTGGAACAGTACAAGTGTAAGCCAATTGTCTGAGATCTTGCTACTCATAGAGATTTGACCTGCGTATCAATCTCAGTAAGTGACTTTCATGATAGGTAAAGGGGAAAACAAGCTGAAACGGGGCAGGCTGTCCCATAGAACACATGCATGTCATGGGGAAAATTTGCTACCATGGGGGCAAACAGTTGCATTTTTGCCAAATTTATGCCTTTAAAAAGCGTAAATGTACAGAAAGAGCATCTGAGGAAACCAGTGCTTAAACTATAAGATTAGTATTAAAAGTGGACTTTTCCATGTAGGGCTGAATTGTCTAGAAAGAAATGCTGGAAGGGTCTAGAATGAAGGAAACATTCCTGTGTGACTACAGCCTGGTGTTCAGAAGGCCCACAGCCGCAGCATACCTCCTCTTCCATTCTATCTCCTTCTGCACACAGCATGGATCTGGTGTGCTCCCCTATTTTGTGTGTCTATGACCTGTCTTCTACCAGCTCCATAGCAGGGATTTCTGATGTAAGAAAGCAAGTCAGAGGATAGCACCCTTCCCCTTTATAACATCAGTAAGACAATAGCAGGGAGAAGGTCTAAGAGTGAGATTTGAATCTTGAATGTCTGTCAAAAATTTTGCATGGAAAAGGCTCTAAATCTCAGATTTTATGTCATTTTTCACCATTTAAAGTATTTTTTTCAACCCCTCTATTGTCCTCTCTTCTCTCTCTCTGTCCCTGTGGCTTATGTCCTCACTCTGTAGGTGTCTGCACCTGTGCCCACCTAATATCACTACCAAATAACAATTTCAAATGTTCAAATTGATGAACAGACGCACTGCACCCCAAAGAAGTACAAAGCTGTTGATAATTTGAAGCCAAGGTTTGTTAAAATATTTGTTTTAAAAACACAGCCAGTGCTCTCAATGAGAGGAAGACCGCAGTGTAAACTCACTTCTCAAACTAGATATTGAGGAATTCATATGGCAGAGCAACTCTAAAACACAAATTCATAGCAAAATGTTGAGTAATGAAAAGTAGGAGTTGATTGTCATGGAAGTCCTTGTTCTCCTTCTTAGGCTGGCTGCAGAATTATCCTTGCTAGTGGAATATTCAGCATAAATGGAATATTTGAGTAGGATGGACAACACTACTAATGAATCTCAAGACCAAAACTGGTCCCCCTCCCATGCAAGCTGGCTTACACAAATTGCAAATTCCTATGGAGAATGATAAAAAATAAAAGAATTAATTAGTTTTTATACTGCACTCTGGGGATGACATTTAGACTTAATCTTGCAAATAAACTTGCAATGCCTCACTGTTATTGTCACAAAAGTTTGAGCTATGGCTCATAAAGGCATCCAGAATACCTTTACAAGGCGTACAGTCCCCAAGCTATTTACTGCTGACATTACAAGCCTTTTGTCCATTCTGCCGTAAACAAAATGGGAGATCCAGAGTTGCTGGCTGTTCAACATATAATGGCAGGGTTGGGTTTTTTATAGTTCACCTACCATACTCATGTGCAATTGAATGTATCTCCCATATACCGCTCTTGCCAATTCTATCTCCAGCAATTATCCTGTTCTAGTACTCCGTTGCAAAGTACCTGCCAATAATGAGCGATTTGCAGGTGGTAGCTACAAAGCATTGCTTCTCCTTCTTCTCTTTGCAGGCACCCTGCGGTGGCAACTGAAACGTGTTGGTGCTGATGCTGTTCACATGGAGCTCATGACACAGGCCAGGGCAACAAAAATGCTGCCTCTGTTTAACCTGATCCAGATGACTGGTGTGTGCTCTCTTTCACCCATGTTGTAGTTTTGCGTGGTTGAGTTCTGGTGGAGGAGGGTGGCTGCAGGGGTGGCTTCTGCAAGAAGCATCCAGAAGCTCTCTGCAGGCCCAAGAGAGCAAACACCAGCCGGCTCAAGGCCACAGTTATTTTTGACCAAGGCCAAGCTTATCAGTGATGGTCATAGGGCCTCTGGGAATCACATTTAGGAGGGGGAAAAAAAGCAAGCAGCTGCATTTTGCCACCGGAGAAGAGAGTGAGAAGATGTAAGAAACTGTGCAGACACCAAGGCCAGTGAAGCAGGGGGAGGACGTGCCTCAGGTGCCTGAGATAAAGAAGACCCCACGCTGGAGCAGGTGGATACATACAGAAGACATCGTGACCCATGTTGGAGCAAGCCTCTGCCAGCACTTGCAGCCCATGGAGAGAGACAGAGACACAGAGATGAGAGATCCATGCGAGAGCAAGTTTGCTGAAACAGGGGCTTACGATTCCTTGGAGGACCAGTCTGGAGTAGTCTGGGCCCGAGAGACTGAGAGACATTCTGTTATTTATGACCGCACCCCATAGCAGTGACCCATGCTGTGGCGCAGCTGGTGAAGAGCTGAAGCCCTGTGGGAAAGGACTCAGTTTGGAGAAGTTTGTGAAGGACTGGCTCCTGTGGGTANTGAAACCCCCATTTCCCCATTCCCCGCCCCACCCCATGCCACAATGGAGGGGGAAAGAAGGGAGGGAACTCATGACTAAAGTGAAGTCTGCTAAGAAGGGAGGGGTAGGGGGAAATGTTTTAAGGTCTGATTGTATTTCTCATTATCCAACTGTGGTGTCACTGTGTGTGCAGTGCAATGTAATAAATTAGAGAGTTTTCTTTCCTTTATTCTGTGTTGAGCCTGTTTTGCCCATGACACTAATTGCGGAATGATCTCTCCCTGTTCTTATCTCGACTCCTGAGCCTCTCAGTATCTATTTTCTCCCCTGTTCAGCTGAAAAGGGGAGTGGATAGAGAGGCTTCGGTGCGCATCTCACCTCCAGCCAGTGCTAAACCACCACAGCCCATTATTTTCAAGTGAAGGTGGGTGTTGTCTTCAACAAACTAATTTGAAGCTACATGCTGATTAAGTCAGGGGTTTGCATTTTTCTTATTTTAAAATGTCATTTAAATATAAGGGGTTTGGGAGTAGCAGTTTTTAGATTACATTTTAGCTGGGAAGTAAGTATGCGACTTTTACTGACCACTGAAATGACTGCAGCGCCTAGTACTCCACTGCTGGGTGGTAATCACATGCTCATGGAATAATCAAGAATGGAAGAGAGGTCAGGAGGTACCTCGTCCAACCTACTGCTCAAAGGAGGACCAGCTTGAATGTCAGATCATGTTGCTTCGGGGCTCTATCCAATCTGGTCTTGAAAATCTCCAAGGATACAGACTACAAATCTTGTCTTCTTCCATTGCTGGAGTGTCCTCATGGTAAAAATGTTCTTTACGTGAAGTATGAATGTCTCTTTTTTTCAATTTACCGTTGCTCTTCCTCTCAGTACACATGATTTTGAGGAGCATGTACCTGTTTTTAGTAACATTCCCATAGGCCCTGGCAAGCTGTTGTCAGGCCCCTGAAGCCATTCAGTTCTCTGGGTTGAACAAGGCGATCTCCCCCTTCTCATCAGGCAAGTGTTCCAACCCGGATTATCTTGGTGGCCCTCCAATGAACTTGAACTTGCTGCAGACTATCAATGCTTTAATAGTACTTTTTTCTGGAAGCAAGATAACAAAAAAACCTCATAAAACAAAGACAGAAAAAAAGTTATCAAATAATATTTTTTCCCTAGAATGCGTGAAATGGCTAGTATATCTGATGATAAGTTAAAGTGTTTAATAGGATAGACATTAGGGCCATATAAGTCTTGAATAAGGCAGCCAACCCAAAGTTTTGCTTTAACTCTTTTTTCTGAATATTTGGTTGATTGTGCTTATTCTTAGCCCTTGTATTCCACCCTGGGTGGCAGGATTTTAAACTAGTGATGGGGTACTTTTTAATCAATTCTTTTGAAAAATCACATAGGCCTATACAGTTCCATGCAGAAAATAGAAATATCATTGGCTGTAATTCAAAGAAGACTAATTTGGAGAGGTGAGAAAGCTGCTGAACTGTGACAAGGCCTCATGTTAGTTCTCTCAGACTTGCCATCTCCTGAACTTATTTAAGGAGAGCGAGTACTATCACCACACAGGGCATTTTATACCTGCAGTGTGTGACCTGGCTGAAGCAGCCATGAAAATGGCTGCTCACATTCCTGTCTCAAGTGAGGTTACTACCAAAGCAGCCTAAAGAGGCATTAACAAACTATTAAAGAATGAAGGCAGGCAAAGCGAAACTGCAACAACCCAGCCTTTCTGGTCCCTGCCTGTCTGAGGAGTGAGTGATCACAGCTCATCCATCAGACTCCATGGAGTTTGTGGTTAACTCTTTGCAGGTGCAGCTTCACAAGGGCTGTTTGTGTTAAAGTGGCCTCTTGTGGAGAGGTGTAATTCCTAGCAGCTTCTTCCTCTTGTTTGGCCAGAGGCTGCTTTTGACCTTTACTGGCTTTGAAATTTGATTCATTTTGTATTACCAAATATCCATTCCTTTGGGCAGTGAAGAAAAGGTCTTTGAAGTCACCACCTAGGGCTCCTTCAGTGTTTTTCTGAAGGAAGTAGAGGTGTCTGCTGGTTGCCATCTCAGTGTCCTTGCATGCTTCCCACAGAAGCACCAAGCAGCATAACTACTGCTGCTCTGCCCTGCTTGGATGGAGGAAGGTGTCCAGAGAAAAACCTGTCTGCTTCTCCTCTGGGCATGAAACAGTGGATAGGAAGAGCTGTTCTTACTGATGTGATGAGAGTTTGAGGTGAAGGAGGTGGCAAAGCAGAATCAGGAAAGTAACAGGGCAAATGGCATTGCCACAGAGATAATACCCGAGCATTACTGTCTTTCCACACTCAAACAGGATTGAAGTGTCATGACTATGAGTATTGCTTGTAACCATAATGTGATGAGAGCTGGAAAGCAGTATCAACAGTAACAGTGTTGTGCTTGTTGGGAAAAAAAAAAAAAAATCATTCAACCTTTGTCCTCAGAGACAACATTTCTGCAAAATCCATTCATATGCCAGTATAAAATCTGGGCTTCGAAGCTGTGTGGTTGTAATACTCTCTGCTTAATGCATACAACACTTCGCCACTGCAACTGACTCCTCACCTCTTCCCAACTAACTGGTTTCGCCTCCCCTAGAGAAGAAAGTACATTGTGTCCAGAATTTTTACCTCCTTCACAGCACTTGAAAAAAAATCTTAATAACAATCTCAGCGATATTAGCTGACATTCAAGGCTGACATTTGTACAGGTTCAAATCAGAGCTTGTTAGTGAATGCTGAAGTGATAACATCCTAACAGTCACGAGGAGGCAAAATGTTGCCCTACTGAGGCAAAAATACAAACTTTCCCTCATTCATAAAACTAGGTTTTCACATCATCCATTGACAGTTTTAAAACTTTTTTTGCATTCTTAAATTCTTAAATTTTGCATTCTTCTTTTTATTATATAGAACACCATAATCTGCTCAAAGCAAATTGGAAAAGGTAGGCATTGCATGTAGAATGGGAATTAAAAGCAATTGTTATGCAGAGCACCAGAATTACTTGATTACACTGCCGCTGAACAGGCCCAGGCAGATATAGAGTAAACTGATTTTAAAATCTTTCTTGTTAAATCTTTGCTAGGAATAGTAAAAATTCATTAGTTGTTACTGCAAAAGTGACACATTCACACTGCAGAAACTAATGCCATTACTGTTTCAACACTTTTCAGTATGTCTCCATCAGCTATATATCATCACACAAATTAAGGGACTTATTTTTATTTTCAGGTTTTTTCTTTTTTTTCCCCCCAGTTTAAACATCACAGCAAACATTCAAAACAAGTTGATTTCTGCACATGCTGACAGCAGTTGAAATAACTCAAGCCATCTCTAAATCTCAGTGGTAAAATGTGGTTTTAAAACCCACTGAATGGGAAGTTATGAACTGTATCCCATGGATAATAACTAAGCAAATCTCCTTTTTTTTTTTTATCTAAAGCAAGTCATTGCATTTCACTCCTCTGCTTGAAGCATTACAGCAGATTCTGGGACTTGTAAATGTGGCACATGGGCTCAAGTGGTAGAGCTCAGTCCGGTGAAACACCCTCACCAGCACCCCATGAGTACCTCACAGCCCAGGAAAAGGGAGATCTTGGGTGTGCAGCCCTATGGTGTGTATACCCACTGGTCTCTGTGTCCAATCAGCAAATGTGGAAGAGGCAGAAAGCACAAAAAGGAGTAATTCAGCTACCCTGACCATCTCAAAGGCAGGTGCTTGTGGCTGAGCTAAATATGCCAAACTACTTCTATAGTCATCAAGAGCAATGCACACCTCCAAAAGATGATTCATCTACCCTATCTTAGGATGTGGTGAATCATCATGTATTGATATGTAGTGCCTCTTCATAGATTCCTATCAAACAAGGCCAGGATGACTAATTTAGACTAATATAACTATCTTTTAAATGTTTAAAACTCAGGTAAGAAAATCCTTTCTAACAGAAGGGGTATCCTTAGTCTGCTGATGCTGTTTTACTGCTGCTGCAAGGTTTAAAACTGGAAACAAATTCTCTTTACCTCAGAGTTTTGTTGTAGAGATAATCACATTGCAATTCAAAGTAGGGAAAAGCAAAATTTTCCTTTCATTTGATAATGAAAATGTATTGTGTACTGTATATATTACACAACTTTTACCATAGCATGAATTTCACAAAATAACTTACTCAGTGCTTATCATTAACACATACAAAGAGTGGTTCAGCTTAGTTCATTAAGGCCACTCATCTCACTTTCTTTGCATTTTGTAATTTTTCTGATGATTTGTGTTCCAGATATCAGGAACAATCAAAGCAATAATCCTTATTATTTACAGGAGATCAGTCGTTCACCTGGGATTATCTACATTAATATTTAGGATAAACAACCCAAAAACAATCTCCTAGATCTGGAACAAAATCACAAGACTCAGCCAATCAGTATTGACAAATTGCCAGTTCCAGATCTATGCTAGATTTAGCTTTTCTTCATACACTGATGCAGAGAAACTGAAACTGCAAAGGAAGCCAGTTGATATCACACATGAAATCAGCGTGAAAAATTGACATTGCTCCCTATGTGGTCATATCTTTTCATTGAGAATTGGGAAGAGAATTAAAAAAAAAGGGGGGGACACAAAATATTACAGGTAGAACAGCATATATCAGAGGTAAAAATGAAAAATATCTTCAAAGGAAAAGCCATAGAACAAACATGTTTGTGGTAAAAGAGTCCTCATTAGAAAAATGCAGCTGTAACTATACATTATTTTAAATGGAAATAAAACTTAATCTATGTAAGGGAAGGAGGCTTTTCAGTTGCACTAGCAATGAGTAGCCCTAACCCTGCAATGCTGCTGCTGGAAAGGATTTAGTCCTGTGATTTGCAGAGGCTATTGAACAGGCTCTGGTGCTACTCCCCATCCTAATACTGGGTGCTACAGCTCCTCCTGGAAAGCCATTCTGTCCCAGCAGTGGTAGCTGCAGCATGACAGCACCTTGCTGGAGAATCACCATTGCACTCAGGGCGAGCAGTCACCTTCCACAAAAACATATCCACAACAGCACCGATGGCCTCTTGGTGTTTGCCAAGGCAGTGACAGTCATCACAGCCAATACAATAATAGCTATGATATTTCAACACATAGTAGAAAAAAGCTAAAGAATCCCTACTTTTTTTTTTTTTTTATTAACTTATGGCATATTTTACCTACTTTAGAGATGTAATGATATCACGTTGCTGGGAGCATCAGTTCTCTCATTTAGTACATAAGCTCCTTTGCCCTTCTGTAAAGGGAAGGTGTTGACATCTGCGTATTTCTTATGATGAGGAGGTTATCTCAGACAAACAGCTGTTGAATACAATCTGAGCAAAAATAGAGTATTTCCTGATGACCTAAACTGCCAGGTGCTTAACACCAGGAACTGCACTATCCTCTGTGAAGAAGGGACCAGGCAATAAAATACTATAAGCAGTAATCTTATAGCAACTCCACTTGAAAGCCTCCTAAGGCCTTCTCTGGCTGTAAGCATGCAGTAAGACAACTGCGTGAGTATTGAAACTTTACCATTCTTCCTAGATTTACAACTGTCATGGTTTGACCCAGCAGGCAGCTAAAATAACCACACAGCCATTTGCTCACCTACCCGCCTCCAGTAGGATGGGGGAGAGAACTGAAAAGAGGTTAAGATCATAGGTTGAGATAAAACCAATTTAATAGGACAGAAAAGGAAATAATAATAACAATAATAATAATAATAGAATATACAAAACAAGAGATGCACAGCACAATTGCTCACCACCTGCTTGCTGATGCCCAGCTAGTTACCAAGCTGTTTTTTGTGCTGGTTTTGGCTGCGATAGAGTTAATTTTCTTCATAGTAGCTGGTATGAGACTCTGTTTTTGATTTATGCTGAAAACAGTGTTAATAATACAGAGATGTTTTTATTATTGCTGAGCAGCGCTTACAGAGCCAAGGCCTTTTCTGCTTGTCACACCACCCCACCTGCAAGTGGGCTGGGGTTGCATGGTGAGTTTGGAGGGGACACAGCCATGACAGCTTACCTCAACTGACCCAAAGGGATATCCCACACCATATGACATCATGCCCAACATAACCTGGGGATTGAAGGAGGAAGGACACACACACAGAACCCAGAGACACAGAGACACACACAGAGAGGTTTGGAGTGAACGCATTGGTCTTCCCAAGTCACCATTATGCATGATTGAACCCTGCTTTCCTGGAGATGGATGGACACCTGCCTGCCTATGGGAAATGGTGAATGAATCCCTTGTTTTGCTTTGCTTGTGTATGTGGCTTTTGCTTTACCTGTTAAACTGTCTTTACCTCAACCCACAAGTTCTTCCAGATTCACTCGTCTGATTCTCCCCTCCATCCTGGTAGAGAATGAATGAGCAGCTGTGAGGTGTTTAGCTGCTGGCTGGGGCAAAACTGTGACATCCCTCCAGCTTCTATACTGAGCATGACGTCATTTTGTATGGAATATTCCTGGCTGTGCCCCCTGCCTGTTTCTTCTGTACCTCCTGTGGAAGGCTCATGCGTCCTTGCTGGCAGGGGCTCGCAAGTGGAAAAGTCGTTCATTGTAAACACTACTTATCAACGACTAAAACTTCAGTGTGTTATCAACATTATTTTCAGCCTAAATTCAAACCACAGCACTACACCAGCTGCTAGGAAGAAAATTTAAAATTAACTCTCTTCTGGCTGAAACCAGAACAACAGCAAACACCTCCATGGAAGACTCTTGAATGAACTACAAGGTATGGTTTCTATCAAGCAATGTTTTGAAAAGGCAAGCATGGAATATCTGTGCTGCAGATTTGTGCATACCAGTTATAGGAGACAAATCACATTGGGTGCCAGAAAGAGCTGTTCAGTTGCCAAAGGCCCTTTCTTCATTTATTATACATGGAGAAACCTTATTAAATGTGGCACGTTTATTACCGTGGTGCCTGCTACTGCTATAGCATTCATGGAGGAGTAAGTCATTGGGTACCTTTCTGAGAAGGATTTTCCCCTTTGGATAATGAAAATGTGTCCCTGGGCTGACCAGAGCAAAACAAACCCACCAGGCAGGAAATATTCCATTAGTAACTAAAACACATGTAACATCTTCTTATCATTTTTAAAGTCAAATGAATGAAAAAAAAAGTTTATACCTGTATTGTGACTCTGTTGTGTGCTCAGCAGCATGGATGTGCGCTAAGAGGCAGCCACAGTAGGACAGATCTTTTCCCTAAGAAGTTCTATATCATATTAAAAGTTGATATAAGCCACAGGAACTTCCACACATAAAGGGAGAGGATGGACATGTTGAGCCAGGGAAGCAAAATTAAGCTTTAGAAACAAACAAGATAAATTTTCTCTATATATGTTTCTAAAATACAGATCTTTTTAAAGAGATGTTGAATTGATCAACATAAAGAGATATACTAACATACCATGGTTTGAAAATTTGGTCTGTGGAAGAAAAGCTGAATTGTTCTTGCCTGGGTCTATTGAGTTATATATGCTTTCTTATTCAAACAAAAAAGTAGTAAATCAGAAACTTATCTCACGCCAGATGTCAAGCCTATACATCCTCATGACTTCAAAATTCAGAGTTTCACATCCGTTGTAGATCCAAGGTTTGCAAATGACTTCTTTCTTCCTGGCAAAACAAAGTAGAAGTGTCAATCCATTTCCATCTGCATTTTGAGTTGTTAGAAACTGTAGTTTAAATTTAGATTTTTTTTTCCAGGAGCTAGATCTATCATTTTTAATGAAAGGAATAGTGAAAGCAGACCTTGAGAAATAAACCTGAGGAGGGAAAATAGTATGTATTCAAACCTTGGAAGTATCCTGACAAAATAAATGTCACTAAAACATATAAAATCACATACTTGTTTTTCCAACTGCAATTTAAGAAATTAAATATCTGTCTGTCTTTTATCTCACAAGCCTTGGATAAATTCCAATATGTATTGCAAATTCTATCAAGAATTCCCCATTAGCTAGGTGATTATATTTATCAGAATATTTACTCCTTTGTTACTAGAACTTATCCCTTGCGGTTTTATAAGCACAAAGCAGAAACAACAGGTTGGGAGTGCTCATCACCTGCAGCAGTGACAGCTAAAATGAGCACAAATTTCACAAAGGGATTCAAAGTTCATATATTCCTGCACTGTGATCTCACACTGAGAAAAGAGAAAATGTACTCATTGTAGCTGTCACTACTTTTCAGCCTCTTCATGTTGCCTTTTTAATTTATCATTTACAGCAGTATTGGCCTAATAACACCACTTCTTTTCTTTTTGGCAATTTTATAATGCTTTTATAGAATTCTTACTAGCTGCTCTTCTTCTGAAACAAGACTTCTATTTATTGCAAAATAAGAGAACAAATGTCAGGTTAAGCCCAGCTGAATATAAAAAAATGGAAGAGTGTTAGCTATTTCATTCCAAATTATATGTCTGGATGTGATGAAAATACATCACTTGTGCTATAAATAGACACATCCTTCATAATTTCAAAGAATTTAACCAAAATAAATAAAAATTTGCCTCCTTGAGATGTGGCTGCATTATCACACTCTTCCCTCCGATAGCTCTATCACAACATCGCACATTCTTTCAAAACAATAGCACACCAAAGGTTTATTCCCTGTCTTGCTCTGACTGCCTTAAATCACTGCAACAATGCTGGTGTCAGACTTTTAAGAAATCATTGGTTTTAACTACAGGCCATTTGCTGCAGTGAATCACTCGGGGAGGGGGAGAGGTTTTGACAGGTGCTCTGAAGTAACCTTCAGAGGTGAACTTGGAAGCCAGTTACTTCCATTTAAGATGCTGTCCCAATGTAAAAAAACACAAGTTTTTTAACGGACACATCTGTTGTTTCAAAGCATTTTCCCTGTGAGGTGTTTGTATATTATCCTTGCTACTACATCCAGACCATGAAGTATAGCTCAATGAATAACTAACAGATGATTACATTTATGAGTAAAGACTACTCATAGCAGACAGCTACTTCCTACAGGTGACAAGCAATCTTCGGCTAGGGCTTCACCTGACTAGTCATTTTGGGACATGATCACAAGGGCTGGAGACTGATGAAATTATCCTGTCCAACATCAAACACAAAGTGGTTGTAAATCAGCTGAGGCTGTGGCAGGAGGAGAACAACTCATTCTTTATGCGGTACTGGCAGCTCTTTCACCTAGTAGCTACATTAAGAATCCTAACAATGTCATTAAGTGACCCCAGGAAGAACTTGGTAAATTTTTATTATTGACATTCGTATGAATTTAGCATACATTCAAAGAGGGGGAAAAATCCTATGAAACACAAAGCTGTGTTATTGTACAGCAGTAAAATGGTTTATTGAGGGGGATCAGAAAGTACTGGGACAACACTTGCAAGATACATACATAAAATGTGCCCGTTGTAACTCTCTGTTTGACCTTGTAGAGCTATGTAGGTGTTTAGCTGATGTGCCATTATAATATCCCAATGGCTTGCTCCATAAAAAGAAAAAGTCTGACCTCTGCAATATAACCATTTCTTCCTGCCCAATAAATAATTGTTTTTCAAAACAAGTGTAAGTTAAAAAGGCTGCATCTTCTGCTGCTGACCTTACATAAACATGATGCAAAAACCAGATTTTAGAAAAGAATTTGGACGTTACCTTTAGAAAGGTTCAGATTAATAAACACATCCAAAGTTGACTATATGCCTATGAGCTTATTTCTGTAACTCTGCCATGGCTATTACAGAAATGATATGTAAATCTGCCCACAAACAGCAAAATGATTAAAAAAACATTCCCAGTATAACTGCATGGGGAGA
>VZTU01024862.1:0-10502 GCA_013400835.1 Zapornia atra | reverse complement strand
CATTTATTACTTTTTATAGCTAAGGCAAACCTTAGCTTACATAACGTTTTAGTGGAAGAAAATAAGGTAAGCCAATGATCAGTTTATCTTTGAAGGAATGCTAAAGTTAATGATATATAAATTCACTCCAATAATTGGGCAAAAATCACATGCACTTTGACAGTTACAGCGTATGAGCTATAAGAAAATATCAGCAGGTTTTTAAGTGAAACATACTTTAATTATTCTAACAGATACAAACCACTCCCTTAAAATGGAATCTTTAGTCTTGACCTCAGCAGGAAGATACAACTCACATTGATTATGTGGAACCTATAGGAAGTAACAGTAATCACACTGATTTGCATACCTAAATTAACATAATTGTTTTTAAATGCTAACGGCTTAAAATTCCAAGTGAGCTTTGGGCTGTAATGGTAATGAATGTGGGTTACAGGAAAAGGCAATAGTTCAGCTTCCCCAGTGATCCATCTTACTAAGGATATAATTTTAATATGCTACTTAATTACTATTTAAAGGATATGCCACACAAGTGTCATTGTATATCTCTAGTTCTCTGAGGAATAAGGGGATTTTATATCATTGATGATCTTTGATTAC
Organism: Zapornia atra; assembly: GCA_013400835.1. Lineage (NCBI taxonomy): Eukaryota > Metazoa > Chordata > Aves > Gruiformes > Rallidae > Zapornia > Zapornia atra. Next base: position 9,902 of record VZTU01024862.1, on the reverse strand, counting down.
CTGTTTCCTGAAATGCAACAGGTTATGTTTACAAGGACTACATGCTGCATTTGAATATATCCTTTGAGTTGTTCAGAAGTTGTGACAAGAAATGTTTGGAATCTCTGTGATAGTATTTGTTGGAGTCACTTCATCTAACTTCAGACATCTGCACCTAATCTAGCACTCCTCAGCTTCTTTGGTAGTTAGTACAGAGAGAGAGGGCTAGACATTTCAATCAATTTAGCAGGAAATGTCTGCCAAATTGTTCAGATGTGCCTGTCTGTCTCCATTTATGGAGCCCGAAGGAAGCCTTGGATGAATCCTACTTTATGTTCCCAAATGCTGTCCATCATATTTGAATGCTACGTGTTCTGTGCTTCCTCTCTCACCAAATCTTCTCCAGAGTCTGAGCCTCAGTAAATGTAGAGAAACGTTTACAAAATACTTACAAAACAGACAGCCATATACATGCCTATTAACAGGCACCACAGAAGCAGATGGTGCTTGAGCACTATGCATTATAAATACCACTGTTTCTACACACTGCTGCAGAGACTCAGTGTAGATACTACAAGATGGCTACAGTCATTAATGTCTAATGTCAGTGGTCTGCTTATGGGTGTCAATACCTGCCAATTTTGACAATAAGATGCCAGTTATTGATACAATAGAAGAATAAAATATTGAGAATAATTACAAAATATCCTCATCATGGTACCAGTTTGCACAAAATAAAAGCATTATATTTTGATGGAAACATTTCAGTATCAATCTGATATCTAAGAATTATAATTAAGTAGACTGAAATGTATCAGGAAACTGCAGATAAAAAACCTCTGGATTTTGGTCTCTAAACCTGTTTGCTCAGTCCCTCATTAAATTTGCACAACACAGATTAATTTTTTCAGCTATCCTCATCTTTATTCATCAATGCAGATAACATTTTTATTATTAAAAATTCTGTGACCTATTAAAAAGTACTTACAGTATAATGAATATTTACGGCTATCTCCAAACTGTTCTATGCCTTCGATCTTATTTTCTCATTAAGTACAGATGTATAGGCTTTTACATATCCACAGGGGGATTCACTGCAGTTTGTCACCTCTCTGCGCAAATTGCAGTGTTTTACTTCCTTCTCCAATTTTATGAAACATCTTAGAGTAAAAGTTAATTATAGTAAAATGCTTGAAGAAAATCATAGAATCATACATCCAGTTGTGTTGGAAGGGACTTTAAAAGTCACTCTTCTCTGGGTCATATTGCCCAAAGCCCCATCTAACCTGGCCTTGAACACTGTCAGGGATTGGGCAACTACAATATATAGGATATCTATTCTCGTAACTGGAAAAAAAAGATTAATTGTTTTCCTTCTTTTTTAAGAGTCCGGGGGAAAACTATGTTTAAAGGACTCTATACAACCATTAAGAAAATGGGGCATGATATGCTCCCAGCAGAATTTATGGGATGAACAACTGTTTAGTAGAAATCATTAGAGGGTTTTTTCCCGGGGTTTTTTTTTGTTGTTTGTTTTACTTAAATTCACTACAATCTTAAGTTAATTCAAAACACATTTTATACTCATATATGGTTTAAAAAGCCATGAATGTTGAATCCCTTACTGACTTTTGGTGAAGCCAAAAGAGAGAGCATTACTGTACAGTGTAAGGGAGTCAGTGCCTACTGGTTAGTAAGTCTTGCTGCAAGCAACGGTTAATTTAAGGAAGTGAAAGACAAAATCTCCATATGTCAATAGCTTAAGTAGTATTAGTAGTGAAAGGGTAATCAAATATAATACTCAAAAGCACTCAGAAGTTTCCCCATATTAACACTCATAGATCCTTATCCCAGGCTATCTTTAATGTAGAAATTGTGTGGACAGAAAGAGGCCAAGGACTGACTCTTCTTCACTGTGTTTTACTGGGCACGTGTGATGGAGGAAATCCACTGGGATAAGTCTTATTTTCAACGGCTTACATAAGGTTCTGTTTGTGAAGAGTCAGAGCCACCTGAGGCCCATCCACATCCCAGTCATATGAACTATAGAATCAGACAGCAAAAGCCCCTTGGCCAGCGCAACTTGACTGAATATCACGGCAGCATCAGTATTCAGTTAAGTATAGATACAGTCAACTCTTCAGTGTATCAGTAATCTGCAAGGTAGTCTATCACTTTTCCAAAAAAAAGGCATGGCCACATGACATATGTCTTTATAAACTTTTCACCTTGTGCTTTAACCCCAGATGGCCACTAAACCCCACATAGCTGCTCATTCATTCCCCCCACAGTGGGATGGGGGAGAGAACTGGAAGAGTGAAAGTGAGAAAATGTAAGAGGTCGAGATAAAGACAGTTTAAGGACTAAAGGAAAAGCTGTGCAGAAAACTTTTGCAGGAAAGCAAAGCAAGAAATTCATTCACCACTTCCCATGGGCCAGTAGGTGTTCTGCCTTCTCCAGGAAAACAGGGCTCCATCACGTATAATATCTACTTGGAAAGACAAACGCCATGACTCTGAATGTTCCCCTCTTCCTTCTTTCAACAGCATTATATGCAGTGCATGATGCCACATAGTTGAAATATTCCTTTAGTCAGTTGGGGTCAGCTGTCCAATCTGTGCCCCTTCCTAAATTCCTGTGCACACTCAACCTACTTGCTGGTGGGATGATGTGAGGAGCAGCCAAGTCCTTGGCTCAGTGTAATCATTGCTCAGCTCTAATGAAAATATTTCTGTGTTATCAACACTTCTTTCAGCAGAGTTCCAAAACACAGTCCCATACTAGCTACTGTACAGAAAATGAACTGTATCTCAGTCAAGACCAGCACACATCTTTGTTGGAAAATTGAGCATGAAAGTAATTTGCATCCAGAGGATTTAATAGAAATATTTCTTGATGTGTTCTAATAGAATTATTCTGTTGTCTTTAGTGCGAAGAAAAATTTGTGTGACAAAGTGATTTTCCTAGAGAAGGATAAGGTGCTATGGATTTCAGTCTTCCTTCCACAGTCTTACCATTACTGACTAGAGTATTTCTAAATAGTTGTTATCTGTCATCAGTAGCTTTATTTTGTTCTGTAGGAACTTTTCATGTTGAGGTATGTATTCATATTGAATATACTAATTATAAAGAGCATGCACCAAAAATTTAAGATAATAGTTTGATTCTCAATGATTAGAAAGACTGAACTGTAATAAGACAATCGTTTATACCATGGAAGATGGTTTTGACAAGTTTGAAAAGCATTCTACAGTTTAATATCAAAACTCCTTCATAAAGAAATTAGAGGTCAATTCTGTACTTGGTTGAGTAGACAGGAATTGTACTATAGGCTTTAGTGGTATGGAACAAGTCCTAAGTTCCTCTATTTTAAATCATATTACAATTATTATAAAAATAGTAAATCTTTCTGGAGCCTGTTTTTCAATAGTTTAAAAATACTTCATTGCCAAACACTTTCTATTTTGATAGCATGTGTTTCAGAAAAAAAAATATAATTTCCCTTTCTTTTCCTTAAGATCTCCAAAGTTGACTTCATCTTTCAAACATTCAGCTGACAAAAGTGCTGATGATTTTGTAAATGAGAGAAAAACAAGATGATGAATTGTAAAATCCTTGAAAGTGAAAAGCAAAGTTTGCAAATAACTCTCTCCTTTGATGAAGATATCACATGAAGATAAAATGCATGGGCAGTCCAAAGACAGGAAGCTTTTCAGTGATAAAATACTTAGACCAGTCCAAAGGAAAAGTTGGTTGAATCTGCAGAGGGATGTCTCAGCAAGCAGAATGCTTATAGCTTCTCTTCCTGAACCAAGTTCCAGACTTCTAAAATTGTCATGAAACAGAGACATTATGAATAAGTGAGATTTTTTCTTTTAAATTGAAAGTTGAAATTAAGACTTGGAAAAGTTCTTTCTTTATAACAGTCTACTCTTCTCCAGACATTTTAACGTGTTCTCTGTAATCTGTTGTAGGCCAAACCTCACGTAAATCTTCATGTTTTAACAAGCTCCTTGATTTCCCAGTTATGCTTAAAAATATTTCTACAATTCCTCATAATAGTCATTATAAGAAAACTGCAAAAAGTCTCAAATATATAATAGTAAAGAAAAAGCTTTATCCTGATTGCACTTAACTACTTTTAAAGATCATGCGACAAATGCATTTAATGTTTNAAAAAAAAAAAGAGAAAAAGGAGTAAGTTGCTATGTATTTTCCCTGAACTTCACAATAATTGTGAAAGAAAAAAATAATTTACTACACCTAACTAATAAACCTCTAACAGAATGTTTTGTAATTTTAATTTTTTTTTTTGCACTTAGATTTCTGCAGTATAACAGGATAGTTGATAAGTTACAAGACTGTAATATATTTTCTTCAGTTCTGAACTCCACTTTAGGCCAAGTAAACATCTTTGAATTTAGTAATTTGCATATTTCAAATACTGACTTAATTTGAAAGATGTTACAATTGAGCACAACAATGAACTACTAATTATGGCTTATTCTCTTTTTTCTCTTTTGTGTTTTGTTCAATCATCTACCCTCTTTCTATGGACTGCAGTACATTGTATCAAATTGTATCCTGCTAGTGACAACAGACTAATCATTTTAATTCCTCTCTTTGGCTAATAACCCCTTGATTCATAGACATCTGCTATACTTTATTTCTTCTTTCTCAAAAGATTTTTCTTATTTCTTCCATAACTGGAGAGCTTTCTCTATTCAGTTTGTTCTGAGCTTGGATTTCATGTCATGTCTGTCTCGGAGTAAATGTCCTCTATGTTGCTGATGACAGCTGAGTGAAACTTCATGGATTCTTTTAATGTATCTTTTTCTCTTCTATCCTTGCTGGCTTGCCAATTTTTTGCTTTTAAAAATAATTCTGTAGATTTTTGGTCAAATTCGAACTCTAGTAGCCAGCACAAAGGGAAGGATTTTTATTGCTGACACTGATGCTTATGACTTAATAATAAATGTAAATGAGAATGATTCAGACCAGTCTGGTATCCTGAATTAATATGAATTTCCCAAAGAAATCAGGAAACGCAAAACTGACTAGTGATATCAAATATTAATAACTCAATGGAAGAATAGTGAAAAATATAAAGTTTTCATACTTACTTAAATACATGAATTACTGAAGCAGAATGAGCCCAAATAACATGGAAAAATGTATACAATGTTTATTTTCTTACACAGTGTCAACTGAAAACCAGTAGATTTAACTACACAAAAACTTTTCTTTATAAATCCTGATTGCAACAATCTGATCAAATATGGTAACATTCACAACCTGTCCCCTGAAAAATGTATTTTTGAAGCAAGGAATAATTTAGCTGTCTTTTGAAAAAAGTGTATGCTATGATAGGAACTTTGGTTTAAAGATTTATCCTTTAACTAATTAGGTTTAAAGGAAAATTGAGACTCTGGGTTCATGCAGTTTTAGTTTGCCAGCATCTTTTTCTACATTTGTCAGGTGAAAATGAGTAAGTCACAGATTTTTTCTCGGTTGGTCTGCATAAGTGGAGGGGGGAGGGGAAGTGTGATTGAAACTTAGAGGCAATATTCTCTGATATTTGCATCCAGGAACAGGCAAAAACATAGCAAATAACTTTAGGCCTCTCCAGATTATTATCGTAGTCCAGAGTGTTCTCCTAAATCTTTAACTGAGAAGAATGGATATGATAATTTGTTCAATTGTGAAAGTACCATCATTACACCACAGAGATCCTCTATTAGTGCTCTCAGTGGGAATCCCTTTCCTCCTTGTATCTCATTTAAACTTAAACAGGGCTTCTAAAATCCAAGAGTAAAACCAAGTACCACTCATTTGCACTAAGAAAAAATACTTTCCTAACCACTATACAGTAATAGAATGTCTGAAAGATAAAGCAGTCTCAAAGTTTTCACTTTACAAAGCAGATAATGCACTGCATCTCCAGAATACCAGATAGGGAAAACAGCTTGATTTTTTTTTAATGAAAGGGCAACATTTCCGTACAGTGGGTCTCTTACTGTCAAAGTCACTGTCAGAAAGGTAAACATTCACAGAAGTATTGCTAATGTAAAATCTATCAATATACAGTCCACACTAGCATTACATGTGATAGCTTTCCCACTGGAACTCCGAAGTGATATATGTTTTATTTTTAACATAGTGTTCATAAGCCAGAAATTATTCAGTGATGAAAATCATATCCATTTATTTGAATTCAGAGCCCTATAATACAGATGACCAACTCTCAGCTTTATCTGTGATATACCCCATCCTTTTGATTATAAATCATACCGGCTCTGACCAAGGGAAAAGAATTCCAAATAAACTGGAATGTTTTCTCTACTTTAAGATCAGATGCTGAAGTATTTTCAGTAGTGTCAATGGTTTCCAACATCTTAGTACCAAAGCCATTAAGAGTGAGCTATATAGAATATCTATTTGATTTCCTTATCTATTATGATTAATTCTTATGGGGGTGTGTAAGTTTTCTTCTTTTGGTTTTTTTACTTGCATTTACAAGAATATATCTTTGTTATGTATGCTATTCAAAGTTGTGTTCTACCACAAGATTGGAAATAATAAAACACTAAATTTATTATGGGGAGTTACACAAGCCACAAAATGTCATAGCTAATATGGTATAAATATTCAGTGTAATCTAAAACAGGTCTTAAATCCAGGCCATACTAAAAACTGTCATAAAAAGCAGAACATAATAAACATGAACTAAACAAGTTAATACATATGTAAGTAATATTAAATTATTAGAAGACTGATGGTTTAAACTGGCTATAGGAGTTTACTTGGAAAAAACTATTTAAAATTATATATTTGATGATTATTTCTGGTTTACAGAAAAATAATCCATTAAAAATGTTGTTAATAAATGACATTTCTGATGAAATTTCTAAAATCAATTATTCTTTGAGATACATGAGTAGCCTAGGCGTTTGGAATAGAGAAATATCAGCATAACAAGAATTATTTCAAAATGTTTTTAAAAAAATGTTATAGCTGTGATTTAGGGACAGTTTTAGCTAGGGTAGATAAAATGTCAATAACAATAAAGAAAATTGGAAGTAATCAAATAAAAATGTATGTTCTTTTTAATGAAGAAAAGTTTGACTATTTAATTTCTTTTTCTATTTTTTTCTCCTCTGCCTGACCAAGGATGATAAGATTGAGATTTTGTTGAGCACAATTCTGTCATTACACACAATATTTCTCCAAATGTGAAAGAAACAACTGCTAGCAGGTAGTAGTCTGCTTAGAAATTTCATTTGATTTCCAGTGACTTCCCTTATATTTTCCAAAATGTTTGTTTTTCATACAGACCCACAATTGCAGAAGGATGACACAACTGACATTGTATTTGCATTCAGTTGGAAAGAAAACCTTTCTTTCAGGCAATTTATTTAATGATCAGCTTTAACATTATCACACCCCTCCTGAGCTATGGTTTTACAGTGTGCTGTTACTCTAACTAATGCAAAATCTAATGCAACTGAAGACTCCTTCATTCCAATTAGCCTCACACAAAGACCTATTTGATGACAGCTTTTAGTGTTTTATTGTGAAAACAAATTAATTTATACCTAGCTGTAAACAGTAGTTTAAAGATCAGAGTTAAGAAATTCCCACGTCTTGGCCTGAAACAATTTCTAAAACGAGTCTAGAAGCACTCTCTGACACAGATTGCATCTACAGATGTATTTATAAAGCATTGGAAAGATTCCAAGAGTGCAGAAGAAGTTAATCTTCGTATTTCAAAATAAATGTGAGATGACTTAAACAACTCTTAAACTAGATAGCATGACACAATCCTGAACAAAGCTGATAAGGGACATAATAGCTAAAATATTAAAAGATTGTAACTTAATTAATCATAATGAAAATAGCTTTATGGAAACTAGATCTTTTAAGACAAAACTGATACATTGTTTTAGGAGACTAGAATTTGGTTACCGAGGAAACCTAGTAAACTTAAAACTTCTGAAAGGCAATTAACTTCATGCAGAATGATGTGATTAGAAGTTAGATTGTACAAACCCAAAATACTTTGTTCAACATGGTCAACTAATCAGAGAAAACAAAAATACCTATTCCTTCACTAATAAAATTTATATTTTTTTCTATATTTTTGTATAAAAATATGATTGCACAATTTATTATATTGGGTAAAATTATTTAAGCAGCCCATATTTACTTTGACTAATTAGACATTAACTATGATCTCTACATTCCCACTTGTATCAATTACAGTTGAAAGCACTGTTCTAGCACAGAAATTTCATTGGATGTGATCCAAATGACTGGAAGATAGACTAGATGAATTCAAAATCCACAATTTCAGCTAGACAAGTGCATATCTGTGGTAGCAAATCTGTTGGGGACATCATGCTACTTTAGCCTATTATTTTCAAAGCAGCTATTTCATGCAAGAATCACTAGTGAGCATTATAGTGATTCACCTACTTAACACAAAATATAAAGGTAACCAATAAGAGATACCATATCCATAAAAAATATGGAATGATAAAGTTTATAGATTTTCCTTTTTTTTTTTAATAATAAAGAAACTTCTTGGTGTTCTTCTGTTCTCTTTCATCTCACTCTATTGCTTCCTCTTTATTTTTCACACTTGTCATGATTTTTAACCCTAGACAGCAACTAAGCTCCACACAGCTGCTCACTCACTCACTCACTCCCTCCCTCCCAGTGGGAGGAGAGACACTGGAAGAGTGAAAGTGAGAAAATTTATGGGTTGAGATGAAGGAAGTTTAATAGGTAAAGCAAAAGCTGCACAGACCGGGAAAGCAAAGCAAGAAACTCATTCACCCGTTCCCATGGGCAGGCTGGTGTTCAGCCACCCCCAGAAAGCAGGGCTCCATCACATTTAATGGTGACTTGGGAAGACAAACACCATTACTCCAAACATCCCCCTCTTCTTCTTCCCCCAACTTTATATTTCTGAGAATGAGGTCATATGATTTGGAATATGCCTTTGGAGGGCTTAGGTGAGCTGTGTGGAATATCCCTTGGGATATTGTTGGTCAGCTGCTCCAGCTGTGTCCCCTCTCAATTTCCTGTGCAACCCCAGCCTACTCACTTCTACTGTGTGGGTGAGAAAATAAAAAAGAGAAAAAAAAGAAAAAAGAAAAAAAAGGTTAATATTAGGTGTTAGTAAGAAATGAAGTTACAGGTACTAACTTGGGGAATGAGATTTGTCTGTGTTATTACAGATATGGGAACCAAGTGGATAGAACTGTGGATCCAGAAAAAAAACAAGCCGGTGTGAACCAGGACGGGATCCTGATCTCAGTAACTAAATCAAGTGTTCCAAGTGAAGCCACAATGGACTATGAGTTTTGCTGCAGGACATATTGAACTATCTAACAGTCTTTTAAATATGGATGTGTTAGTGGTAAATGAAAATTAGGGAAATAGTGATTTCTGCACAGCTTAAGGTCACAGACTGCAATCGGTGCCTGCATGAAAACATGAGGCTGATGTTAACTTGAGTTCTGACACTCCTCATTGGCAAAGCAAACAAATGCAACAGCAAAGGTATTAAGGCACTTAGCTACAGATGTGGGTTCTGTAAGACATGCAGCAGCTGATTTGTGTTGCTGGCTCACAGACATGGTTGTGAAAATTTTGAAAGGTATGTGCTGCAGGTATCTGGCTGACCACTCTCAGTCGATTCATGCGAACATTCAGAAATTAATAGATCAAACACAAAAGATACAACAACAACAACAAAAATGGGGAATTCTCTGGATTGGACAATTGGTTTCATGAGTGGGGAATTTCAGGATGGATATTGTCAATCGTCAAATTTGGATTATTGGATTTGGCAATTATGGTACTTGTCTTAAATTTACTGCCATGCTTATTGAACTTTCTGCAAAGGGCCCTTGCAG
>VZTU01024861.1:139377-254132 GCA_013400835.1 Zapornia atra | reverse complement strand
GTCCTCTTACTGCCTAGAGGGGTTGTTTATGGCAGAATTACTGTTTGCTTATGCAGGCCTAAATGATATATTGAAACACGGTATTTCTAATTTGACTAGAGTTATATAAAATCAGCACAGCTGGTAACAGATTGTACAGTGATGATCAAAATGGAAAAAACTAATCATAACTGCAGTCACAATCTAAGTTTTGACTTAATAATCCTTGATCTTTGACGCACATTAAAGTAACAGCACTTTAAAATACAATTAGGCATGATATGATAGCATTTTCATCCAGAACACTACATTTGCACTTTCTAATTGCTTTTAAAAGATTTTACATAAACGTGTAAAAACAGAATGTGGAAAAGGAACTAGACAGATATAAAACAGCTCCTTAAAAACATACCTGGATTTTATGTTCAAAACAGTATTTAATTCCTGATCGGAAACTTGCAGTTGGTGAAGGAACTTAATAATACAGTCAAAATGTTCAAACTCAAGGAACATACCAGCATCCATGAGCTGTAATATCAAACGGGAGGAAGAAAAGTAAGCATATGAAAAACTGCGATCACTTACCTATCTCCAGAACCAAGTGGCAAACAACCATGGGGAAAAAGGGATAAATGGAAAACCCCACCACAAATTTGGCTAGTCACAATATAGTTTTATAAAAATACTGTTGAAATAATCTTGAAATTGGTATGTTTGATTTTTAAAAGAGGCAAGGCATTGCAGAAATTCCAGCAAGTAGTACAATCGAACTCATACCTTATGAAAGATACCAATTAATGTAGGCACAGCGTCTCTTATATCCAAAGAAGCCACATGCTCAAAGACTTTCAGAAGAACATCTGCAGGTGGCTAACATAGACAAGAAAAGCACAATCAGTTTATTTTTTCCCCCAAGATTTGAGTAAAAAAAAATCTCAGCTTATTACTACAAATGACATAGTAATAAAAAAACTAAGAAACTGAAGTTTTAAAAATACTACAAGGTTACCTACCAGCATATTGATTTGTACAGATACATTCAATATCTGAAATACTTCCTGCAACAAACAGTTCTCGAGCAAACAAATAAGAAGATCAGTCAGCACTTGATAATCAAATTCCATTCCAGGAGTAACTTCTGTGTAATATTTCACAAATATTTTGACTGAAAAAAACAATTAAACTAATTTCACTTTGGGCTGATGCTATTTAAACAAGCTATGTCCTTAAAATTTAAATGCAGTGTAATAAAACTTAATTATTCAGAACATTATGGGACAGGAATATGGAGAAAAATAGGTGAGTAACAGTGCTTACCTTACTAGACCCAGACTGACTATTTTGGAATATCTCACGTCATTGCACTGAACACCATAAGCTTTGTGGGTTTCAAGAAAACTTAGCTGATTTGGTGCAGCACAAGAAAAACGCACAAAACTGTATCAGAGTAACCTCTAGTATGTGAAACAGAGTGATATCATGGAGGATGTTCTTACTAGCTGTTCAGTGCTAGCCTTGATAGATAGGTACTATAGTCTGCTGGTACCCAGTGTTACCTGCATTACAATGCTCAGGATTTCAGCACAGGAACACTGCTGCACAGGGTGCAACGGGATCCTTTGCTGCACTCTAATAAGTTTTCAAAAACTTAAGACTCCTTAGAAGGACAGGTACAAATGGAATGACTGTCCAGAGTAAAACATAGCCCTTTCTGATTGAACTGAAAAGCTCAGATGGATCTGCATCAACTACAGTCCCAAAAATGTATTTATCACAATTGTTTGCATATATGGTACCGTGAAAGGACTAAACTAAAGCTGTTTGGGTGCTGTAGAAGCACTTTATTCTAAGAAGCTTAATTCTGAAGATTTTAGATTTGTTTGGCCAGGCGTTCAAAAGTGCCCTAACAAAATTTTGGTTCTATGAAACTTCCTCCTGCCCCAGTTCCCAATTGCTCAAGCCTACTTCCATTCAGGCTAAGTTAATTTTCTGTGGAAGTAAGGTTTGTAACAACCTCCTGAGATCACTACCTATCTAAATACCCAGCCTCAATGAGAAACTGGAACATGAACACACATGGATTGGCTGATATTCCTTTGAAATCAGAACTTCTTATTCACAGTTGAAGTGGCACCCATTTCTTCCTGACAGCCCATTTAATTTCCTTTAAATAAGCTGAGCTTCAAAGATACATCAAAAGCTATTAACATATCATACCTGCACGTTTTAGAAGGCCTGATTCTTTGATACTAATGTACGTCCTCAGTATTGCCATGCAAACCTAGAGAGAGAGGATAAAGAAATCCATAGTCAAATATTACCTTAGCTTATGCCAAACGAAAGTACCCACAAGCTCTGTAAGGAAACAAGCTTTACATTGCTTCTTTTAACCCACACATACTGACAGATTATTCAAGAAGGTAATTGTGCCTGTAGTCAAAGGCACCGTCAGATGGAGAGCAAATCAAACAGAACAATAATGTAGATGAAATGTTTGAGAAAGGAGCTGCATGTGTGTGTGTGCACATATACTCACAGCAAACAAACAAATAAACAAGTATTTGAAAATACGGTTACTTTGGAATTAGTATAGATGTGGCAGACTGTAAACAGACAAGAGAAAGGGAAGCAAAAAGGTGAACCTGAAAACACAAAACCCCCAAAATTACACCAATGTACCAACTAGTACACTGAAAATAATCTCAAAATGAGGTCAGTAACACCGACCATCACATAGAATCTCTCATAAAGACACAGAAGAAAAAACTCAGAACTAACTCAATTTAGCAAACTGTTTCACCTCAGACCCACTCAATTAAAAAAAATTTTAAATTTACATCTGGATATTTTAGTATGCTATTTGGTACTGGAACATTGTCTTAACATCTTAAACCATCAGCTTTGTGATACTTACACATTTACTCCATCTCTGCAGATGAAGAAATAAAGACTACTGAGATTAAATCTTAGAATTCCAAGTTAGAAAAAAGCAACTATTCTTTCAGATACTCTTTGCCATTCTGGAACCCTTACAGTCTTTCTGTACAACAATATAAATGGGTCATATCTAATACTATTTCGTGAAATAAAAAGAAAAAAAAATCAAGGGACACAACCCCCCCTAAATTAATAGTGAGATTATTAGAGAATTAAGTTGGGTTTATTTTTCCATGCAACTTCAAAATTAGGTAGGATCCACTTATGGAATTTGCTGCACAGCAAATGAAATATTATTAAAGCAGAAGATACTGACTTGTAACCAAGACATCTTTCTTTCCTTACAGCTGTTAACCTGCTCAGATCACCAGGTCTAACACCGTAAGAATTGTGTATTTATTGTTTTATATCAGGACATTTCCAAACCAAATTTTAGCACATGCCTATAGTATGCAAATTAGCTTGCTTTCTTTTGGTATCTGTTGTCCTCCTCTATTGGAATGGCTTCTCCCAAAAAGCCAAGATTGCCTCTGGAGCTCTAACTGGTCCAAGTCTCATTTCCTTAGGAAGCCCGATTTAAAAGAAACAACCCACAGCAGTAGTGTATGCCCAAGGCCCTGAAATGGCAGGACAACATTAATGAAGAAAAATATCTTCCTATTTCATATCCTGTTTGTTTCCAGTTAAGAGATTCATGGGATAGAGGAAAAAGACAGTAAGAAGTCACAAAAAGTAAACTTTCTTTAGTGGATACGAGCCCAAAGAAGTTAAAAAAAGATAAAATCAGACAAATAAATACAGTTTGCACAGACGTTTTCAAACCACTTCTTTGTTGTGACTGTGCGATTATCATCTATCCTACAGTTGTGTCATTCGAGCCAGTGCTACATAGTACAATTATTTTGGTAAAAACCACAAGCAGAATCACAGAATAGCAGAGGTTGGAAGGCATCTCTGTGATCAATCCAGTCCAACCTTCTGCTAAATTTAAGCCATGTCAAATAGCCTAGGTTGCTCAGGACCATGCCTAGTCAGCTTCTGCGTGTCTTCAAGGACGGAGATTCCACAACCCTTGTGACCAACCTGTCCCAGTGTTTGACCACCCTCACAGTAAAAAATGTTTCCTCTTACATGTAAACTAAATATCCTGTAATTTCAATTTATGCCCACTGTCTCCTGCCCTTTCACTGGGCACCACTGAGAAGAGCCTGGATCCATCTTCTTCAACCCACAATCAGATACTTATACACATTGCTATGATACACTTTTTAAATACTTTGGGTAGTATTTAAAACAGTCTTAATAGTTTTATGTAGTTTGCCTAATACAGAAGAGATTTCATTATGTGAAATCAAAGGCAACTTAAAAAAACAACCCCCAAACATCTGGCAGCTTGCAGAGTATGCCAATTTTCAAAACATAGGAATCAAATCACTGCTGTGTTGTGTGATTAACAACTGCAAAAGGTACTAAATCCTGGGAGGTTATGCCATAAAGCTTCAAACAGTTACTTAATAAAAAGATGGAATTTCCATTATGGAGAAAGCTACTTCCCTTTAGAAATTCTCCTAACAGTCATCACTGAAAACATAATACTAAGGAAGTCGATTACCAGTCTGCATAACAGGTCCTAGAGTTTTATTTTCCCTGTATTTGACTAGTCGACTGTGTTGCTGCTTTACCTGTCTTCCATTTATGTACTTTGGTGCCACCATGAGGTGCTTGGCCCACTATCGTTTTAAATGGACAGTTCTAAAGAGAGAAGTAAATACCCAAACAAACAAACCAACCAATCCCAAACTATACTTCCAGACTACCAAGAAAGTTAGACTAGGTCTTGGTGGGCAGAACAGTTAAGTGCACTGGAGTGCTGCACTGCAAGTAAAATCAAATGGAATGTGTTTTTAATAGTTTTAGGCAAATAGTTCTTAAATGTGACTGTAAACAACGAAACACTATAAACTATGATAATTCATACAGTCTATTATTAGTGCAGCCTAATTCTTGCTCTTTCAACGATGTCGTTTCTCTTTAAAAAGTCTGATAGATTAAAAAAATTTAATAGAATTTTGAAAAGAACTTTAAAACATCTTGAGAGAAAGAATTTCAGAACTTAGTTTTGATCCATTAATCTTTAACATTTACTCCGTTTCCAAGTATAAATGAACAAAGGAAATGTCATTTTGCATTTAAAAAGTGTTCACACTTAACAATCTGTTCCTTACTCCAATAAATCTCTTTACCTTTTCATGCCCTTGTTCAGGAACATGCCAAAACCAGCAATTTGCTTTTTTACACCCACGCAAAGTCATGAAATAAAATCTGCAATATTTACGAGGCAATTCAATCATCTCAAGGATCTCCTGTACTGAATGAGAAGCCTAAAATAAAAGAAGCAGAAAAACACCAGCAGATAATATTTTTTGAAAGCAAACATGCTCTTTTTTTTGGGAGAATTTCAAAATACCTGTGAATTCTAAACAAAAGCCAAAAAATGTGATCTACAAGTAAAGTTCTGAAACGACCCTGATTTCTATACTGTATCTGCAGCGTTTCAGAGTAGATGAAGATTAATCCCTTGTCACATGTCTTGTGAGTGTCAAGCGCAACAAAAGTGTGTCTCGTAGGCCAGAGACAGACTGAAATACATGAAGAACTGCTGAGTGAGACAAAGAGAAGAGGAAGAAGGTGACAAACTCCTCTGGATAACAATCTGAGGATTCTAGGACATCAATTTCCTTTACCCTTTTTCAGTCCCCAGCATGATGGATAACGCAGTCTGTCTTAAATGTGTGAAACCTTGCCTGCAGTTCTAAAAAACCCAACAAACCAAAACATTTTATTCCCTTTTGCTTAAGCTGAAAGCAGAAATCAACAAAGCTCCACTGTGAAAAACTCTCCCCTCATAACTGATTTTGTTCTCAGAAATTGTATTTACTCAGAAGTAGCATCTTTAGAAGAGTAGAAACATAAGCACACATAGATTTGTAATTTCTGACTAGATATATGGAGAGCTGTCTGAATATCTGTAACAAAATTAGTGTGGAAGGATCAGAAATCATTAAGGGTTTAATAACTCACAGTTCCAGTTTTTTCCACCTTCCATGGCTCAGAATCTCTGTAATTTTGCAATGGCAGTAAAGGGCTTTTTCCTGAAAATCTGTAATCTAAAAACCAGGATGAGGGCAATAAATGGATCATATAATAAAACGAATTATACCGAAACCATTCTCATTTATTTTCCTTTAGTCACAGCAATGATTAATAAAAATTTGATTAATACAATCTAGTGCCAGTAAACTAAGTTACAGTTTTCTTAACAATCATAAAACTGAGACTTTATACAAATGTCCAAGAATAAACACTTCACTACTGTATCCAAGGTTTCCAATCTAACTTACTAAGATAAAAAAAGAAATGGAATAAAAATATTCAGAAGTTTTAATTTCAAAAGGAAAAACCCCACCATGTTAAATGTTATCAGTAATCTTTGCATTCCCATATCATTAGCCATAAATTTAAACTGTTTTTCCAAAACTGAAATAAACACTTTAATACCCTGTGTTTTAAACAGGCAAGATAAGAAACCAGTTAACGTAATATTAAGCTTAACAATGAAACTTGGTTTTAGAACTAAATAATTATTATTGATAACAGATTTCTTCCTCTGAAAATAATATTAATGGAAGGAAAAAAAAAGTTCAAATTTTCAACTCTACATCTAAAGAGAAGTAAGAGCTTTTGAATGCCTTGCTTTCTAGGGTTCCTATGTGGTGCCCTGAAAACAGTGGGTATTCAAAAGGCAGGGTGGTTAGCCCTTTGTGACAAAGTATCGTTACTAAAGAGCATGCAGTAATGATGTATGTTCTACTAGAGACTTGCACTAGGTACCTGGATCTTAATCTGCATGTCTTTCTACACAAATAGGACTATCACATGATAGGAAGGAGAAATACAATGCAGAACAGATAAATACCTAAATATTATGTACTGTCACAGCTGCATTATTTGGTGCAGTGCTGGAGGTCAATTTGGTAAATTCAGGATTAGGTAAATTTAGTGGAAGGCTGAGAAAACTGTCAGCCACTAGTTGCAGAAACAAGTCTCTAGGAACTTGAGCTCAGATGTTTTCCCCCCTAGATTCTTGCTGTCCCCACAGCATGGAGTTTCTGACCAGGTCCTTTCAACAGCGTGTATTCTCCCTGCCGACTGTATGTTGGATTTCTGGGGGAGCAAGCACTAAAGTGAAATAGCCAATTCTGTCTGCACAGTTCTGGGAGGGGAGGAAAGGTGTTTCGTCCTCTCCTCTTCACAGAAACTCCTACTTTAGTAACATTTTCAAATGATTTTAAGAAGGTGGATTTAGAAGAACTCTTCAGAAGGTGGACACATTTTTAAGGCCAAAGACATGAACAATTTGAAAGTACTGTAGTCTAGAGACGTATTTCACAGTTGCTTTTTCTAGCATCTGTGTTCTTGTACTTCCTGAAAACGCTGTTAAATGACATGATGATAAAATCATTCTACAAACTCAGTTTGGCAGTGTAATTTGAAACTAAGCAAGAACCTCCACCACTGATCTTAATTCAAGAAATCCATGTTTATAAACATCCATATTAACCACTCATTCTAAAAACATTAATTTCCAAAACAGCTGTGGCAAAGAAACAAGATGCAGTATCTATCCATAAGTAATCAATTCCTGCTGTATGCCAAATAAAACCATGCATTCACTTAAGGTTAAATGTCAGAGTTGTCATGTGCAGAGAAGAGGAGAAGGAAACTGACTACACTTCCATTACATTAGGATTTCTCTGGTGGCAGAAACATTTAGGAGGCACCTGTCCCAGTTCTGAAACATACCAGAACTGGGACAGCACATACAAGTACTGCTTATTTTAAGTTCTAGGTAATTTCCTTCTTCTAGTCTAGTGACTGCCTCACAAACATTTGAACTGGCACGAACAAGAAGGTTCTCACCTTTGGCAAGGTGGGCAAATCCCTTAGCCAAATTTTGCCAACAGATAATGAAAAAACAAGAAAGCCTGCAATCACCCTCTCTGACTGCAAATAAAGAAAACCAAGTAACCTGCCAAAAACGTGGCTCAAACACCATGTGTCAACATTCAAAGATACTGAGATAGAATGATTGCTACTTGACCCTACCAAACAGTATTCTGCTAAAAACCCCAATCCAATTAGAAAACCCCACTAACCTATCACATTAGAGCTTGCATTTTTGCTTCTGTGTCTGAAAACTAAATCAAATTCCAGTCAATGCCTGTAAAAATAAATTCTGGAGGGTTCACCAATGTAGCATACGATACCAGTTGTCCGCGGTTTCCTCACTGTAGCTTCACTGAGGACGTTGACTTTTGGGGCGTGCAATTCTGACAGCAACTCACAGTTCACAAGATCATTGTATTTACAGTCACTGTTGAGTGTTAAAAAACAGAAATCCGTTTAATCACAATAGTCACTTAAAAAAGTGCTTCTCCAGTATACTAAATGCCTAAAAAGGGGGATTTAGTGTAAAAGATGAGAATTTAATCAACAATGTATACAACACTTAAAAGTTTGCTCTAAGTCCCAAAACCTTTACTTTCATTAGTCTAATTTCCTGGTCCAACCTGATTATGATCTTAGCTGAGATTATTCTGCCCTAAAGTGTAACTATACAAAATTCAATAAATAGAAAAGGCACCTATGAACCACTTCTAGGGTTTTTTTCATTATGCTAACAGGAAGACTGAGATGATTCCTGTCACTTCTGAAGAAGCATCTACTTTACAGTAGTTTGTGAAGTAATATTCACCAAAGAAGTAAACCACAGCGCTTTTGAAATTACTTTTGAAGCGGTAACTGTTTTCTTTCCTAGTAACTGACACTACTTGGCAGATGATTTAGGTAATTTCAAAAGGAACTCCAATTAAATTCTGCCTTTAACTATTCCCAAATATGTCCATTCCAGATAAACCAACTACTAAAACGTGTTGTTTTCTAAAATAAGCTACTATTAGTAACTATCACTAAGATACATAGTGAACTCTTTCTTTTTTGTAAATAAAGCCACAGGAAAAAAAAATTCCCTTTCATGAGATCTTCCTCTCCCCATCAATCAAGAATCTAAGTTCAGCACAAAAGAGTTCAGCCCACTAGCTGTCTGGAGACAGAAAAAGACTTGATATCCCTTATGAAGGGCACTTTCTAGTTATTTAATACTTCTCAAACCCAGGATAATGAAAATCTTTCCTGTATTACAGACTGGGTTTAATACAGTTTGAAATAAAAATGCTACATAAGAGAAGAAAAAAAATCTATGTAATATACCCAAATTCTCCACTATCAATCTTTATTTTTATTATAGTCAGTGTATTATATTGGTCTCCAGATGAAAAAGAATCCGCAGATCCAGTTGCTCAGAATTTCCAAGTTACCATGTAAAATTTTTCTTCTGCTTCCTTGTGATGCCAGCCTCAGGTCTGACACAATGAGATTTTCGTAGCAGTTTACCTTCAGGATAATAACATCATCTCTCCTCTTAACCTAGACATGAAACTACACACCATTTTAGCAGGAACTGTAAACTGTATAGCTCTACAATCAATTTCATTTTTAAAGTAACAGCACTGCTAGAAGCTGAGCTTGCTGTGTGAGAACAGTAACTGTTTTCTTCTAGATGAAACTTTGCAGTGATAACATTTTTGAGTAAAACTAGAGAAAACAGTCTGACTCCAAATGAAGGAATAAATGCCTTTTCTGTAAGCACAGAGTGTGCTGCCATTCAGCTAAGGAAGTGAAATAATGCAGCATCACTTGCACAAACGTATTTTATCCAGCATAATCTATTCATTCTATAGCATAAGGAACTATTGATGCTACTAAGGTAAATTTTAACTAGGAGGAAGAGCTTGGAGCTCCCTTTTGGATTAATGAAAAGATGCAATACTTTGCATTTAAGAGACTTCTGGTACACTTCAAGTCTGTCACAGAACATGATTGGTACTGGAAAAAAGCAATAACCTCTTCTGTGACAGCCAAGATTTCTTTGGTATTGTGAATGTTACTCTGAAATATCTGTTATTTCTCTTCTAATTACCCAAGTATTCCATTAGTTAAGCATAGTCTTTCTACAAAGTCCTCTTCTGCTTCACTTTTGGGCTGATGTTGAATGGGACTTTCTTAGACTGACACTTTAAGTTGTATGTACAATAAACACTGTAAGCACAGCTTGAAGCTAGCAGAACAGGAAAGCACATGCTTAACTCCACATGCCAAGTTTTTAAGTGCCTTTTTCTACTGCTGTTCAAATATTTGTCAGCCGGAATTTGAATGAGATCTTTCAATTCTTTCATCAGTTTAGAAAGTCCCAAGAGGCAGAAAAGAAAGCTGAAAGTTTCACTGATTTTTTTTTTTGTCCCCCCTAAAAAGTTCTGGTAAGTGCTGTTGTGTCTGGAAATGTGCCTTATGCTACAGTCCCATTCAGATGCCAAGGTGAAACACTGGCCTGAAGTGGATATATTCTGTCACCACCCAGAGGACAAAATAACCTCTGTTGTCCTGTTAGGCTATGAGTAGACTTATCTTGAACTTTGCACAGTGACGTTGTATTATTTCACATAATATTTTGGTAAAACCAGCACATTTCATTTGTACAGTAACTGGAGAACATCACCGGTTACACAAATACACATATACAGACCTTTTTTCAGCTTCACTCTTGGGCACTCTATCAGCAAAACCCATCTGTGAAGATATTTAAAGTGTACTTTCAGATACAGCTACTAAGTCTGTTACCCTTTACGTTACATGCTTAAAACTGTTAGTAATCATTGAGAGGTGTGATAATGTAGTCTTGACTGTAAAAAACTGTAATTGGGACTGTAAGGTTACTCTTACACCATAGTTTTAAATGGACACACTGCCGTTGTACTCGGCAATCTAGGGAATAACGATTCTTTTAATTGGAAAAAAAAGGTGGCATGATTGTTCTCGCTTCTCTTCGCTCCCACTGATCATCCCAGCAATTCTGAGGCCCACTGCCCAATTTTAACTGCATCTGAGAGATGTGTAGAAACCCACAAGAGGCATTCCCATCAAGTTTAACAAAAGATTTAAACTGTGTACCATGGTGTATAGGTCAAAATATCCCCAAAGACACGGAGAAAGACGACCCCTAACATATTTAGCAGTGAGAATCTGAAAGGATTGATACAGAACAGTCATGGAATCCCAGCTTTGCTTTGTCCATTTTTCATGAAGTAACTTGAACTTCGCATTCTATCACAAATTTATGACAGCCAAAGAATGAGATGGAGATATGTACTCACTGGTTTTTCAAACTTTGTTTTACCAGTTTCCCAAATATGTTTAAGATTTTCTCCACAGTTAGCTTTTGCATTTCTTACATTGTTAGATGGAAAAGTCATCAACAAAACAACCCCCCAGAATCACCCCACATGGTAGAACACTTGCATCAAATATTCTGCCATTCCACTCCCTCCCCAGGACACTGCACAGCTAGTTTTCCATTCACATACAGGAATAGGCTCAGGGCTGTAGTATGCATTTTGTGCCTTAGGTTTGGCTAAGTCTGAAGTTTGAGGGACATTAGTTGTACCTATTTATTGTTGTGCAACACAGCTCAGAAACTCAGATCTTAGGACACTGATTTTATAAAGCCACAACATTATGAAGTAGCCCAAGTGGGCGCATCCTGGCAATACTGCAACAAGTACTACACCTCCAGTAACCTATACTATATAACAGACCCTTTTACCCTCTCCAAGAGCTCAAGGAACAAGGCAGTGCTTTTCACTTTGTGAATCGGATGTTAGCAGCCCCAGTTCCATTTGCTGAAGGTAATGTTTCTATTCTGCTTTTAAGTAATGATTTTGCCATGGAAACTGAATCTCTACCATTTATTACTTTACCAATTACTTACCAGTTTTTAGCCATGTGAATTTTACACCTTAACTTATCCAGTTAAAACCATTATCCACTCTTGAAACAGTGGAAAACAGTAAATGCTATCAGCAGCTATGTCTGAGTGGCAGAGAGATGTACATTCCAATCCACTATCAAAGAAGTAAATAGTATAAAACTTTAGCAAGTCTTAAAAGACCTAGACTTATTTTCTAGAGGAAGGAAGACACAGAGTAGAACGGTCAGACAAAGTCAGTGAGCATGAAAATGGCTTAACGTTCCTTCTGAAACTGCCAGGAATTCAGTATGTTAATGTAATGGCCCTTCTGCCCAAGTAAGGAGCCACAGAATCCTCCTCAGATGCATGATGGCTGCACAGCTCCCCAGCTTTCCTCTCCTCCCCCATCCTTCCAAGTCTGTGTGGTGAGGAACATTTAACAGCAACTTTTAAAACTAGGTCTGTTACGTAAAAATGTCACATACTCTCAGGTGTTCACTGGAACACTAGCTTTCATACGGCTGGTAATATGGAATTACTGTAACAACTGATGTTATATGTAAGAGCATCTTGCTTCGTTTCAAATTTGAAGATAAATTAATAGTGACAAAGTCAAAAAACCAAGTTCTGTCAAGTAAAACTTGCCTTGTCAATAGCACAGTCATCTGTGAAATGCTAATATTCTTTATTACAGGAAACTAAACATTTTCTCAATACAACAGCATTAGTAATTAAAATTATCCAATTCCATGAACTGTCATTTCTTAAACTATTTAGTGACAGGAAACGGGATTTCTCAGTACCTTTTTATCCATGTCAAAACTCTTTAGAAATTCATGTAGTTCTGTCAGTTGCCCAACTTCAAGACAGTCCTTATTAACACCTCCCAGAGGACTGCTTTCTCTGGAGGAGTTGTGGGTTTTAATATCTTTAGCTGAAAATGTATAAACACGTTAGTTTATGTTTCCTATGCCACAAGACAACAAAGCTTGTATTTCCTAAATATTACAAAGCCTTAATACTAATGACATTTAAGAACTCCTAGGACTTCCTAAATGGGAAATTTATATGTAAAATTATTTCACCTTTAAAGCACAACCCATTTCAAATGGGTATTAAACTGAATCTGCAATTAAAATTTTATCCAAGCTGTATGTTCTGTAATAGTCCCTGTAGGACAGTACAACAGGTTTATTTATATAATATTTAACTCAATATTTTAGAAATAAATTCAGTTAGGCTTTGATATTAAAACACAACCAAAGATATTTATGGTAATTTGCTAAGCAAATAAAGACTTAGTCTTTGCTGGAAAAGGGGATAAGCTAATCATAATGCCATGATGTAACCCTGAACTAAATATAGGTAGCTCTGAGAAACTCCGAATTCCTGTGACACAGTAAACTCAATGAGAATTCAGCATCAGGAAAATTCAGCACCTTTTGCAGATGCCATAGGAAAGGAGTGCAGGAGTCTGAAGCAGCTGTTTATGTACACTAGAAGAGCTCTGCATAGAAAAGAAATTCACTGTTTCATTGGATCACATGAATGAATTTCAGGTGCACTGCGTTGTCAGGATACAGGAAGAAAGAATCAGATTATTACAGGAAAGGCTTTTATCTTATAGTCACTGGTCTCTGTATGATCATCAGTACAAGACATATTTGTGTGAAGACAATGTATGTTACGAATTTCCCTTGAAAGATGAAGAGGATTGATGTCATCTGGAATACCTTAACTGCAGTCAGTATTTGTTGCACTTAAGACTGTAAAGCCACTGAGACAAGAAGGCATGACATACATATTTCTAAAAAAATACATAATATCTCAGTAATTACCAAAATCAGACACCTTTCTTTTTGTCTGTGCAGGTCTTTTAAAGAAGTCATACATTAAACATAAATTAGCATGTGCACATTAACCTGAGAGTGAGGTATGATCCTGAATTTCTCAGGTCTGGAAAGAATGACCTATTTCAACCTTTTTACTTCAAGCACCACAAAAAGACCCAAAGACTTTTAGTCTCAAAAATCATTAGAACATGGAGCAAAACAACCAACAGTCCAAGAAAATGTAAAAGATACTAAGCAGTACAACACTTCCTCCCAAGTTTGGTTTCAATCAGCATGGTACAGCAGATACCATGCACAGACTCCTCTGTCTCTTTGTATCTCCAGAGGCCTAACTATGTACTTCTCTCTGCTGCTCCTCAGGGAACTTTTGACTATTTCTTGGTGTCTGAGCTCTTAAACCCTCATTACCTTTTATTGTGCGTTCTAATCGCTGAAGCCTGAAACCTTCTCTCCCCTAGAGGGTCACTATTGACTCCTTTTTCTCCAGGAGGCTACATCTGCCCAAACTACTCATTCTTTCTACATGAATGTAACAAGTCACAGCCATTTCTCAAGCCTACAGCAAAATCAAAACATAATGGCAGAGGGCCAGATTAATAGCAAACTGACACTGGAAACACTGAGAACCTTCAAAACCAGGCTCAGCACTCTGTGCCTTCTCCAGTGTATCAGTACATCTGCTCAAAGTCCTGTTCTTCCAACCTATCTAAGAGAATCTTACACATCAGGAATACCTTGCATAGTATACTATGTCTGTATACAAGCTATAGGAAACAAAACAAATGACATTCAGATACTGCTTAGTTGGACTGTTATGCTTAAAATGGGAAGAACAAAATATTAAGTCAGAATTATCCTCTTAAAAAAAAAACCTTCAAAAACAAAACAGCTTGTCAGAGGAATGGGCATAGCATCTGCAAAAACTCAGAAGTACAACCTGGAAAAAGCCCTATTATAAAATTCTGTCTGCTGATGAACACAAGGGAACAATCAAGTGAGATTATGAGTCAGACTCCAAAGCTGTATCACAGTACTAAGTGTCTTTACTTTCATCAACTAACATAATTCTCTGCTTAAGGTATCAGAGAGACGTCAAAAAACCCCCAACCAAAAAAAACCCCCAACCACCCCAACACCCACCCCACTACTACCAACAGACAAGTACCACAGAAAACTAGATGTTCCCTGTAAGGCTCAGCTTTGCACCATTTCAAAATACAGCCTTTTCATATGCATTTGAAAGCAAATCACTGTTACAATACAAGATGTTACCGAACTGACAAGTTCTCATTTTAAGCAGGCAGTAGAAATCCTCAGTTTTGTCACCGAGCACCTTTGTGGCTACTCCTCTTGATTACACATTCCAAAATCTCCAAAGACTCTTACCTTTTAGCACCCTATCACAGGAGTTTTCAGTATCATTGGACATTCCAGAGACTTGCACAGCAAAGTGTCTGTTTTGAACAAAAAGCGTATTTAAGATTTCTATCTTGCACAAAATCAGAATTAATCTAGGCAGTTATATAAAATTAAAGTTCTCAGCAATACCTTTAGCGATGAACAGAATCCTTCCTTACAACATCCTGCTTTAAGACTGTTATTAACTCTCTCTTCTGGCTTTCTTATGTCTATCCCTATATATACACACCTAAATATGTTAAATAAACCCAAGACATTTCAAATCCCAGTAAAAGCTCATTATATTGTTTCACCTCTGCCTAAAATACTGCGAAGGGAAATCTCCATATAGCAAATTATGGAAATACTGTGCTAATGAGCCAATTCATCAGTTTCTAAAAAATGTGATTTATAGTAATTTTATATTCAAGACAATTTGCATAAAAATGAGTCTCAAAGAGAATAAAACATTTTTCACAGAAATTTACTTCACCCATTTTCATAGAATCATAGAATGGTCTGGGTTGGAAGGGACCCCAAGGATCACAGAGCTCCAACCCTCCTGCCACAGGCAGGGCCACCAACCTCCAGGCCTGGATCTACACAGGGTTGCCCAGGGCCCCATCCAACCTGGCCTTGAACACCTCCAGGGACGGGGCATCCACTACTTCTCTGGGCAGCCTGTTCCAGCACCTCACCACTCTTTCTGTAAAAAACTTCCCCCTAATATCTAATCTCAACCTTCCTTCCTTTAGTTTTAATCCATCCCCCCTTGTCCTGCCATTATCTGCCCTTTTAAAAAGTTGAAAGTCCTCCTCCTTATAAGCTCCCTTCAGGTACTGGAAGGCTGCAATGAGGTCCCCCCGCAGCCTTCTCTTCTCTTCTTCTCTTTTAAAGATAAGTTGGGAAAAAATTAGTATCTCCCCTTAGAAAAGCTCAGAAGGTAAAAATACATATTAAACTAGTATATGTAGAATCTATAAACCAAAGTCATAATCACAGATTTTGGAAGCTGAATGACACCAAGTTAAATAACAGCAAGCCTAGTAAAACTGCCTGGTAAAACTGAACAATGGAAACTTGCAACAACCTAGCGAAAATCAAGAAGTTCCCCTGTATGCCCAACTTGGAACTATACAAACATTCAGGCACAGGTATTTATGGATATACAAGACACATGAAGAAGCAGAATTTAGTAAGTTGCAGAAAATTTACACAGACAAGAGGGATTTTTAAAAAATTATTATTATCAGAGGCAGGGTCTCTGTAGGCTTATTTCCTTGCTCGCCTGTATTTTTTATGTGAGATTCAAAGTTTGAGTGATTTGTCCTACAACTATTGACTTTTGTTTTTGTAAAACTGCAGTGCAGACTTCCAGAAAGCTGTCATCTTCATAAACATTGCTTGAAACTGAAAACACTTAACAGCATCACAAGACTGAGATGTTAACGTTAAGGGCAAAAGCCACTTCCAAATCTTTACCAGGTTCTACTAATTGTGTAGTGCAAAATAGTTACAGCAGCACATTGTAAGTTCTTGTAAAGAAGGTGCCTAAAACACAAATAGAAAACAACACTTTTTACAGTACTTGGCATTTGCTCACCAGCCTGACAAATCCAGGAGCACTGACAGAACCAGAAATCAACACATTTTAGAGATCCAGAAATGGAGACAGACCAGACCATGTCAAAATGTGGGACGCTCTTGCATGCTGCTGCTGATTAAGTTTAAACAAATCTCTCTTTACAGCACAAGTTACACAAACCACAGCATTCAGTTTGCTATTTTGCATACAAAAAATGGATTCGAGTTTAGGCTTTTTAGTTAAAAAGGAAAACAGTAAAATGCAAGTGTCCCCTAAAAGCAACAACGGCTGCTGATGTGCTTTCAAAAGCATCCACTGGACTTCCTACCAACCTTCTGACGGGATTAAAAGACATACCAGGTGCCATTTAGATTTAAGTGTCTAGATTTCCTACATGAGAGTAAAGAAATACATCAGGTGATTGATTAAAAAACCTGCAATACTGGGAGTCGTGCAGGGATAGGTGACATAGAACAGCACACAGAAGCATATGTGAAAACTGAGTCTCACTGCCCCGTTCAGGCTGTAGGCCCAGAACCCTTTCCTGATGACTGACAACCGATGCCCAGAAGTGACCAGCACTCTCTCCTCTTCTTACAATGCAACCACCAGAGGAATAACCAGTCCTACTTATCCTAAAGGTCAGAGCATGCTAGCTAAATCAAACCATTCAGGACATATACACACACAGGGCCTTTTCTGAATCTTACTGGATTAAAAGAGACTTTCTTGTCCTACTACTTAAACCTACTTGTTCAGAGACATCAGTTCTGGGCACATGCACAAGCACAGTTACAGTAGTAGGGAAATGTTAGGTGCCTCTTTGGTTGTTGGGTGCTTTGTTAGTTCATTTAAAAAAAAAAAAAGGAAAAAAAAAGAATAAAAAAAAGAAACAAGCCTTATTTGAATTTTGGGTGCCAATCTCTGTTGTGCTCAGTATGTTCTACTTTTGAAGGACATGTGCTTTCATTCTCTGGAGTCTGGAAACCAAAAATTATTATCCTTGAATTTTTGGAACTAGGGAAAAACCCTCCAGCTTTCAAGAGTCACAAAGAGTCAAAGATGGAGAGCGTCACTGACTAAACACGTCTCAGTGTCACATATCCACAGTGGCTGTTAGTTGTCACTGAACACGTCAGTTACTGAATCAACCAGGTACATCCTTCACAGTTTCAGTGCTTTGGTTTCACAATGAAACTTGAATAAAAAGGTTTACTTCATTACTACATTACTGCAACTGTCATTTTGACAAGCTGCTCAACCTCAGACTTTTGTGGTTGGAAGATCATTACAAATTAAGGCACCGATTGTTTTCTTTACAATTTAAATACTATTTAACTCTTAAGTAACACTCAGCACATTTTAAATCAGCTTTTCAACAACCCACCTATTCTTTCAAAATAACTCGCTTCAAGTAGAACTAGAGTTCTTACTGCAATGTACCAATGCCAGCCTAAAGTACCAGTATGCAAGAGGTAAGGTACCAAAGTCCATCCCTGTGCATGCACACACTAGAACAGTTTCAGCAAAGATCCAGGTTCTTTCTCTCATCATCTGCTCGCTCTTACTGCTCTGAAGGGAAATAATAACAAAAGCTGCGTATTGATACAGCTAAAGGAGGCATTCAGCAGCCACCACCATGTGCAGCCATTAAGTACTTGCACTGCTCTTCTACTTAAAAACACCTAAATGACAATTCACCTAGAGCGTAATGGCCAACATTAATCAAATGTTAAACAAAACATGCATGTAAACTAGTATTTATACAAGTCAGAGATGGTTTACAATGGTGCAGCTCTGACTCACTGTTCTACACTGACAGATCGAAGCAGCATTACAAACTAATACTGCAACAGAGCCAAACTGAGTATATGCATAAAGTAAGAAGCCAAACAAGAAAACTTACACAATATTCTACAATATCTCTAAATTAAAAAAAAAAGGGCACTAACAAGCAGTGGTTTATTTTACAACATGTAGTATGATTTCAGCATAACCCTACCAGCCTAATCACTTTTTTTGGTTAGCCAAAGCTGAAGTCCCAGCTGTATCTGGTAAATACTAATAAAAATGCAACAATATGAACAAGCCATTCTTAATATTAATGTAGTGATATCATGAGCTACCTGGTAAAACTCTGGTATGGTCTACTGCCTTATTTTAATTCATTTCATTAATATGTTCCCGCCTGTTACCAACTATGATTAGTCACCTTCTAATGACCTTTGCATCAAACTATGACAGGTAAAAAGCACAATAAACAATTTTGCCTGCTGCTTTAACAAATTAATCTGAAAAATCTAAGAAATAAGAACTATGCATTTTTATTTTCCTTGGAAAAGTCTGCAGATACTAGGAAGAAAGTTGAAACAAGACTTCAACCAAGATCAGTTTTCATCTATGTAATGGTTGTAACAATGGTACTCTAGCTTCATGCCATTACTAATTAAAGGGAATATTTGCCCTCCTTTCAAAATACTCTCAAGATCCAATACAATTTTCAGCTTATATTTTTATAAATGGCAAACTTAATACTCATGTATTCGTTGTGGCAGTAAAGTGCTCAGAAGTTCAGAAATTTACAATGATACAGCTTCTTAGGAAGTTGGATGCTCCTACTAAAAAAACTGTTCAGCAGCTCAAAGACTCCTTTCCTATTTTGCACAGAGGTTTAATAAAGAGGAAAAGATGCAGAGAGCAAAGAGAGAGAGAAAAAAAAAGCATGCAGTTAGAAGATGGTAGAACACTGAAAATATATCAGTTATTTAAAATAAGGATGACATAAAGCCACCTGGAAAGAGCAGAGGAAGAAAATTAAAAAACCCCTCCCAATAAAAAGCCACTAATCTTCAGAGAAAAATCTTATACTATTCCTATCTAAGCTTTATGTTTTACTTTGCAAGATGAAAAATTTATTGTTAAAGCTCATCTATCAAACAGAAGTATCAAAGCTTAGAGAGAAAACAAACCAGATAGTCGAGGAGTTAATCTATCACACAGAGGTCTACCACCTCTTTTACAAAAGTTTGTTTCCACTTCAAACTTCTCTTCCCTTTTCAGTGGCTTTTATTATAATAAAATTATAATCGGAAAACATTATTGCCTAATAATTTACACCTGGAACTTCCTGAATGAAGATGCAGGACCATGAACATCTATAACATGCTACCCAAATTACAGATTTGGAAACTACTCACAAGTCTGTGGATAGGAGAAAAGCAGGGAAGAATGGCTGAATTGACTCCTACTGTAACTGCAACCATTTACTCACACAGATCCAGCAAAAGCATGAGAGAGAAATATTTTTTACTTTCTAAGTATTACACCACTTTACAATTTAAAAAACTACACTCAAAAGGACATCTGCTGTATCAAATCAAGTCAGATATTTAAACTTATCAAGTAACTTTCTAAGAATATTAGTCTCAGGGATTAGTTTTGTTTATACTTCCGTATTTCGCCTCACTGGTTCTAAACCCATTCTTTAGGACTACACTTTCCTTTGATTCCGAGTTTATCCTACTTTTAATAAAGACCAAATTAATTTATTTGCATTCAGAATACTGTCAATGCCTCAAATTTTGACACTTAAAATCAACCCAGAAATTAATGAAATTCTGTCAGGAAGCCTGTAAGGACCACTACTGCCAACGTATGCTGATATGAGAACAAAGGACACAGGATTATTGTAATAAAATAAATTATATGCATACCTAAAATTATCATCTACTGAATCTCTGTTTTCAGGGGTAACAGGATGTTCAGTCTTTATGTCCTGCTTTTTGTCATTAGTGCAGATGCCAGCAAGGGATGCCTCTACAGGGCAACTTTCACAGTCTGCATGTGCAAGCTCCTCTTCATTACTGGTTTGAAAAAGGTCCGGGTCATCCTGAATCACATCAATAAGAAGAACATCTTCTTCATAAGCTTCAAGAATATCTGGAAGATTGTGCCTTTTGTGTTGGGAAAGATTCCCTCTTGACTTGCTATCATCATTTATGCTGCCATCATTGCAAGAATGATCAGGAAAATTAGTACCACAGAAATCTGGCACAGATGACTCTACTTGTCCATCAAGAAAAGGATGTGGATATAAAGAAAGATGTTCAGGGAGCACAGGTATCTCATTTGCAATGTTTTCAGGGCTATTATGCATAAAGTCCTTACTGTTGATGTCAACTCCATTTCTCTTCATGGAAACTGCAGGTGTAGCATCACTTGTGACAGAAAGAGGCTGCTGCTTAGAATTTACCAAAGAAGTCTCTTCATCTGTTTTCTGTCTTTTTGAAACACTAGTGCTGTCAAGAAGCTCTAGTGGACTACAGTTTTTTCTTTCAAATGAATAGCCCGATTCCAGTTTTCTGGATTTAGCTTTGCTTCTGCATAAAGAAATTTTTAATTTTGTTGGGTTTCCAGTACTGAGCACTTTTGCTGGCTTTAAATCAGAACAGGTCTGGTTCACTACTGATGCTTTATGGCTGAAGTTTGCTCTCTTTTTTTTACTTGTAGATGTACCATTCTGGACTGTCACAGATTGGTTTCTTTTCATTGCAGCTCCTTTATCTTTTTCTTTTGTTGTAAAATTTAAAGTTGCTATAACTTCTTGGACATCATCATGGCTAAAAGCCCCGTCAGTTTGATCCGTGTTAACTGGTGATTTCACGATTTCATTGCTTGTTCTCAGAGTCTCATAAACACCCACAGAAGAGGACCCTGGTGGTTCACTTGAAGTAAGCCGTTTAGTATGTGGATCCATTGTTTTATGTGTAGATTCTCTGTTAATTTCTGCCGATGACGTATGCAAACCCAGCTCTTTCATATTCTCCGTCATGGCACTGTTTCCTACAGCTTGAACACTGCTTTTACCAGAGGATTCTTCAAATGCAGCCCTCAAACGTCTTTTTCCTTCCAAGATGGACCTACGGTTTTTATCAACCCATTCAGAACACCTGGCACAAGATTCAATAGGCCAAACATTTTTACCAGTCATAGGTACTGTTCTTTGACAGGTAAACTGCTGCAATTTCTTACTAACTTTATTCAATTTTTCATCTGTCTTGCTTTTGTGACAACTAGAACCATCCTGAGCTAGCACTCTCAGGCTACCTGAGGCGGCCACACTGTCTGGATTTTCTCCTTTTGCTATTACAGAGAGCTCAGGTGTCTTCTTAAAGCCATCTTCAAATGCAACCAATTCGGTACTATTCTTTCTCCAGACAGATACATTTTCTGCTTCATGATGTTTTTTTCCTGGATAAAGACTTGACGTATGATCACATGAAGCTGGCAGAGTTACTTCTTTATGATTTAGTCCTAAGCCTGCAAAGGGGCTCGACATGGCAACCGCTGCTTCTGTTTGTACCTCGTGCTCACCGCATTCATTAGCCGTGTCTGCAAAAATACTCCGTGCAGCCGATTTATTAGCGATTTTCATCCTTTTTCTAGGCTTTCTACCAATATGCCACTTTTTTCCCCTCAAACACTTACTGTTTTCACTCTGAGAGCATAAAAAACACCCGTTTCTGTTGTGAGCTGCTGCTTTTTTATTAAATAAACCATCTTTAATGGGTGAGTTCTCATTCTGCATTCTACTAGTGCTGCAATTCATATCAATCTGTTCTACAGTACCATCAGGGAAAACAAGCTTTCTTTTATCCTGGGCTGCAAGGAGGAACTCACTTTGTTCATAACTGCTGGAAGTTCCACTAGTTGAAGACTTCACAAACGTCTGGATGTA
Organism: Zapornia atra; assembly: GCA_013400835.1. Lineage (NCBI taxonomy): Eukaryota > Metazoa > Chordata > Aves > Gruiformes > Rallidae > Zapornia > Zapornia atra. The sequence goes on along the minus strand of VZTU01024861.1, from coordinate 231,720 downwards.
ACTACAGGCCTCTAATCTCACAAATGGATTCTTGTCTGTCGCACAGAGCAGGACATTACAATGGTTTAGGGCATTTCTGCAATATTCAGCATCACCTTTTGCAGACACATTTCTCATTTCTTCAGCTATAGTCACACTAGAACTCTGCAAGCACTTAATTTGATCAGTTCTGGGTTTCCTTGTTTTACACTGCACACCAGACTTTTCTGTTACAGGACAGCACAGAAAGCTCTTGCTTTGAGTCCCACCTGATGTAGCAATCGTAGGAGATGTCGAATAGTGAGGTTCCTTTTCCTTGCAATTTTCTGATCTGTTTTGATTTGTCTTAAGTCTCTTCACTGCCTGTGTACTGGAGACTTGCTCAGTTGCTTTCCATGTTTCCTTTGCTGATTAAAAACAAAGAAGCATCATAAAGAATACACGAAGGGAAAAAAATAAAAATCTAGCCTATTGCAGTATTTTATAAAGAGAACAAAAACCATTCAAGGCCACTGAAGAACATGACCCTGTGTAAGACTAAAGTATTTCTGCAAATTTTTATCATTTTTTAAAATGAAGACTCTTAGCAGACTTACAAGTGTTTTGTCTTCAGAAAACATGAAGATGAACAGAACCTTAAGGTGTCAAAAGGACATTGAAAATTGTGCATTCGAAACATAGGTGGAAAACAAATTAGAGAAAGTCTGGCAAGAAAAAGCAGATGTTCTTTGCACATTCAGTCTTAAAATCTTTTGTTTCACTGTAATAGGAAAGCTTGTTTATAAGAATACAGTGACTTATTTCAGATACACATTCCAATCAAATGCGTCAGACTAAGACGATCCTTGAAAACTGCAGGACTTGCATTTTTATTAAATATTATTTTTTATTTAAGAGCAAATACTGATGATGTAAAAAACTGTACATCTGAAAATGACACCTGGAGAATGGAAACAAGAATATACTAGCAGGACGTTGTTAGTTTTAGATCTTAATTTTCAAAGTATGAAAGATACAATTTTAATACTGCAGTTTTTCAGAATATGGTTTCTAGATAAAATATTTATCAGTGATCATATACAGTAAATATTTGAATGTACCCACTCTGAAAGTAAAAAGAACATATTTTAGGCAATTTTTCTGAAAAGAAATGAGACTTTAAAAAAATCCTCTTTGAAAAATGTTGCAGTTTGAAATGCTATCTTTGTTACCATCCTCTTAAGTTTTTTTGGAGAATAACAACTAAAAAGCAGTAAGTTCTGAAAACAAAACCCAGCATCCTATAAACGCATTTAAAACAACACAGCATGATACATAATTAAAAAATAAAATCAAATAATATACAGATGAATGAAGAATTTACTATCTTTTCTTTTTGCTTTACTGAAACTATTGGTTCCTTTCCTGCTTGAGCCTATTCTTCTACACATAAATGAACAGATGTTTTTGAGGGGAATTTTTTTTTTTTAAATTGGGGCTTTTGCTGCTGATACCCACTCCTCCCCCACCCCCAAAAGGGTATCTGTTCCCCTCTGTGCAAAAGAACTGCTTTTCTCATTCAAGAAAAGCTTTCCTCTTACTAAACCCCCATTTTCTTCCAAGATTGGTTTCACAGTACTGTAAGCAGACCCTAACCCTTATTTCTACACTTCCTGAGCTAAGTTAGCAGGCACCCACTTTGAGATAGGGTATATGCCACTCTTTCCTGCCCTCATGACCTTGTCACACAGACACATCTGCAAAAGAAAACTGATCTCCTGTTTTTTCACTTTCTAATGAGGTCTTACCAGTCCCTTCTCCCTGGGGCTCAGATTCTGCACCTGTACTTCTACAATGGGGCACAAGTGCTTACCACCTTCCTCCAAGCTATCTGGTCCTTTCTGAGGGTTTGAGCTCTGCTGCTCTTCTTTCACGCAACACTTCTGCACCTTTCCTCTGGTTGTTGTCTGTTCTTGGCTATTCAGATCCTGCAGTGACTGTGACACTAGTGCATTTCTGCCACTCTTTCTCAGACTCACAGCTCCTTTATTGGGCTCTGGACACTGTGCATGCAGCTCTAGCAAGGCAGATCTATCCCTCTCTCCGGGTCCTTGTAGTTTTCGCTTCCCACCTTTGTTCAAGCACCTTCCTTTCTTCTCTGTCCTTGGCTTTCTTGATCCCGTTAAAGAACACTTATCAAACTTCTCTGGTTTATCTACCTCTTCCTGAGGTTTTGGTTCAGATAAGGATACCTGATTCCCCACATTCTCCTGAAGATCTGGGATTTGCATCTTCAGTACCATTATGGAGTCAGTGCTTTCCATTTCAGAAGTACACGTGCCCTTTCTGGGTTGCAGCACCTCTGGTTCTGGCAAACACGAAATGCCATGTCTCTCTGTGCTCTCAACTTCCTCCTCTGAGGATGGGATTTGTAATTTTATTTCCATAAAGGGGTTCCCTGAATTATCCTGGAAACCTGAGAGGTTCAGCCCTTCCAAGCTGTGTCCCTTCTTTTCAATCCCTGCTGATAATTTATTTTGCAAAGTAGTTCCAAAGAAAAATAGATGTTGACCTTGTCCTGTCCCTCTCCTTGCAGTCTCTTTCAAGCACACTGCTGCAGCTGAGGTTGCTGCTTGCCAATCTTCGCATACTGCTGTATCTGAAATTGGCAGAGCTACACCCTTTTCCCCCCTGACAGCCCTTCTGCACTGTACCCTCTTAGCTTTTTTACCTGGGAGTCTCTGGCTACCCTCAACTTGGTCCTTCTGCATGGGCACAAGGGAAGCAAGTTGCTCAGATGAAATGCTGGAGAGCACAGCAGGTTGCAGACAGGAAAGTAAGTGCTCCTCAGGTTTTCTCTGTGGTGCTAGGTGAGGACTCTGCTTGACTACCAAATTCTTCCCCAGCTCACATTCTACCCCCACACCCAGAGAGCATGGGCTGGTGACCATCCCACTAGCGGAATTCCCCACTTTGCTTGACCTTAACTGGCATCTCAGGAGCCTAAAGACAAGTGACAAAATCCCCAAAATCTTCTCGCCGCTGCACTTTCAGCAGCACTCCCGCCGCCCAGCGCCCAAGGCGGGCACAGGCCCGAGCAGGTGGTGGAGCACAACCTCCCTAAGGCCACCGCCTCAGGGGTACAGCCTGACAGAAAGCCCTCGCCGCCTGGGGAAAGCCCACGGCCACCAGCGAGCCACCCTACCCTCCCCGCCCCTACCCTGCAGGCCAGAGCAGCCCCTCACCGTGGAGGAAGAAGAAGCCTCGCACCGCACGTCCCCCGCCTAAGGGACGGCACCTCGGCCGCCCGTGCTACGCAGCCCACCGCTTCCCGCCGCACTGTCGCGACCACAGCAGCTACACAATTCGCACCACCCACCCCCTTCCCTCGCTCCGTCTGTCGTTCACCGACCCGTCCCTCGACGCTCCGGCGAAACCCCGCCAGCGCCACCTGCCCGCAACGCGCCGCTCGCAAAGAGAGACAGCTGCCCGCCGCCGGCAGTAATGGCGGCGCGATCGGCGCAGGGCGGGAGGACGGTGGCGTGAGGGAGGCTCCGTGGCGGACGTTCCGTTGCGGAAGCGTGCGTGGCCCGGCGCGCTGGCACCTGCGGGAGCAAAAGGGGCTGGCGCCTTGCGATGCTCTACTTGTCGGGGCAAGGGCGCTGCCTTCGTGGTGGAAACTCCTCTCCTGAAGTGGGGTGGAGTACAGGTCCAAACGCTGCTCCTGTGGGCGGCAGGGCATGGCTGGGTGGCTGTGTCTTGGCTTTGGCTGGGGAGCTGTCGAGGCCGAAGCCCCGTGCTGCAGTGGCTGTGGGGTGTGCAGTGGCTGTGGGGTGAGCTGTAGCTGCAGGCTCAGAGGTGACCCGAGGACCCAAAGTCCTGTGTGGGACAGTCAAACCCTTCAAAGTGCCAGATGGTGGCAAACATTCATCTCACCCAGAGCTGGGAGTCTGGCAAAAAAAACAAACAAGAAGAGAGTGCCCAGCTCCAGAGTTTCTGCAGGCATGTCACCCACCTCAGTGAAGCAGCCATTGCATCCTTTGCCCACAGCAGTCTTAAAGAGACTCTTAAAACCTGAGGGGCAATACGCTTGTTTCCATAACCACAGCTTATGTAAACTTTGTCTTTCAAATAGCAGTTTCTCAGGACTAGAGTTAGAAAAAAAAAAAAGCTCAGGAAGACCATATAGTCAGAAAACAGCGAAAGGTGGTGTTAGGGCTTCAGATGTGGAGGCAGTTTCAACACAAATTGGAGACACCAAAGCTTCAGGACCGTTCACAGCACGTTAACCTGAACACCTAGAAGTTAGCTTACAGAAACAATGTTGTACAAAGATTGAATCTGAATAGTGAATGCTATGAAAATCATAAATGATTAAATGTAATACGGTGGTACTTTAATGCCAAGAATACAGTTGGCTAAATTGCGCATGGTCGATGAATGACTGAGTCCTACAAACAGTCCCTTTCTGCTTGCAGGTGGTCTCTCAGAGATGCAGTGCCTTATTCATTGCACCTTGATTTAGTACTTGGCTGTGTTCACATTTCATGCATCCTAGTTTGATACCTGTGCACAGAAATAAAGCTTTTCATGTCATGACTTTGTAGACTTGCGGTACTGTGGATGTAAGACAGTAGCTGAAGGGTAAACACGTATTTTACCAACTAATGTTGGCTTACTATGTGACTTCAGCACATGTTACTAATTTTATCTCTGTTTCTCCATCTGTAGGTAAAGATAATACGTTATCCAAGCAAAGACAGAGAACACTGGGGTTTTGGTGAAAGTTCTCCATAGATAGGTAAAGAACAGGCAGGCTGGGAAGCCATTTATGTTCTTTTGCTTGTCATCTGCTTAGGTTGCGTGTATGTGCGTAAATGCAATAAAAAAGGCAGCGAGTGGCTAACTAAATGTAGTCCAAAAAACCCCCACAGATTCTTGGGCAGTTTCTTCCCCAGCTCAGTATTGTGCTTCAAGTCCTTGGGACAGAAGAAACCCAATAAAAAGGAGTTAGCTACACAGCATTTATCATTCTCAGTGTTCTCTACAAGGCTAGTTTTACATAAAACATTCAGCTCTGGCAAAATTTAACCTTCTCCAGTTCAAATATAACTTTCTCTAGTGTGTAACATAGTTTTTTAAGTTTGATAGCAAGACAAGAAAGAAAAAGATAGGCAGAAAAGCAGCAGTAAAGTTCTAAGATTGGTATATGAATTGTCTTGTCACTCTCCAGTATAATTTTAAAGATTTGAGTATTTAGTCAGTTACTTACAATGACAAGAACTCTACCCAGACCAAATTTTTATGAAATGAATAAAAAATGTAATTGAAGTGAATGCTAATTAAAGACATTCTTCATGAAAGTCCTTTGAAAAGAAGGGCTAGAGCCTCAGAAAGGATATTTTGAAGCAGCTGTGGATTATGTTAAAGACCAGATCGCATTCAGTATACAATACTGCTAAAAAGTGGTAGCATAAACATTGTCTTGCAAAGTGGATTAATTTAACCATTTTAAAAAAATACTTGAAAGAAGAGAGAATTTACAGAGACATTTTATTTCTAGAAATTCTGTCAAGTCTCAATTCTGCCATGGTGGTCAAGTGCGTATTTAAACTGTGGGTTATTAAAGTGGAAATAACTTTAAAAAAAAATCTAAACAGCTTAAGGGAGGAAAATGAGCTATTTTCATATTCAAACTACCTTCAAATTTGTAATACTACAAGGAAATGTTAAAGTTTATTTTTAAATTGTGTTCTCTTGAGTTTTATAAGTCCTATTTCTCAATGCCATATCTAAAACATAGAACTAATTCAACTTTTGCTGGTCTGTTGCTTTGTTTCACTTGTTTCTAGACACCTGAAGACAGTAATAGAAATATGAGGTACTGAGTGTCTGAAAGCAAAAAGGGAATCCCGGTGCCTGAAACAATTTTTTCCCCCCCCAGAATAATCAGTACGCTCAGAGATACTTGGCAATTTCCAAGAAGGAAATCATGTCCTTTAAATTATTATTTCTTTCTTCTAAGAAGTGTGTGCACTTAGCCACCTGACTAATGTAGTTCACATTATCAGTGTGGAGAAATTGTGGCTGCAGATCTAACAATGATACATTTAAGGAACCTTTCAAGAGTTTTGAAGATTTGAAATTTATAAACACATAAACCAGCTACACAGGTGAGCAAATCACATACATTTTTTTATGGGGCTGTATTTTAGACTTTGCTAATATGCTCACCTAGCAACAGGAATTAAGTTTTCTTTTTTAGCTGAGGAACTGAAAAGAACTTGAAAATGAATTGGGTTTTTTTTGTGAGGCAATGTGAAAAATATCCCCCTAGACTGCTTCTTTTTGCGCTGCTTGCATCTTCATGCTTGGCTGAGGGAGAGATTTGTTATCTCTAGCAAACCAGAGTGGAAAGAGCTTGTTGGCTGGGCTGTAATAACTAAGACTGAGCTCTGAACAATATGCATCGTCTGTTACATTCTTAGAATGAGCCAAATTAATCCCTCAAGTAGTACAACTAAAGGGAAGCAGCAAGGAGTTTCAGTCCAGGATGTCTAAGAAACTATCCTTTTATAACCCTGAGGATTTATTTATTAACGGTTCCGAGCTATTGGTTTTGCAAAGGTAGCACTCAAAGCTAGTAAAAATTGGTATGATTTTTAAGTAACTTACTTAACCCCTGCCTTCCGTTCAAATACATAGATGTTTTGGAAATGTGTGTGTATTGCTAATCTGTTGAACCAAGGAGTTTTGTCTCAAGCCATCCATGCATGTCCCTCTAAAACTGCCTTTGCTTTCCATTCCCAGGCACTTAATGCAGGAGTCACCTCTGACATGACACCTCATGAGAAGCGTGCTAACTGCCCTTGTTAGGCCTGAGGTACAATGCACACATTCAACTCATGTCCTTGGTCGCTCAAGTGTGTAGGTGTGGGTCCAGTTTGCTGTTTGCCTGCTTGTCTAACCTGACACTATGAACTCCATTAGACAAGAACCACTATGGTGTTGAGAGCAGAGGTACCTCAGTGGAAGAATGTGATGTGTTTTGTAAGAAGCTGAGTGATGACACTACGTGGTATCATAGTGGTAGATTAGGTGAATCCAGGGAGTAGCTGGAAATCTCGACCTTTATTTTGGTGTCTGTTTTTATTACAGAGCTGTACAGGGTAGATTAAAGTAACTTCATTTTCCACCAGTTTGAAATGAGACTTTGGAGGAAATAGGACAGCTGGTGTATTTCATAATGGACCATCTGGCATTTCTTGGTAGATCTCTGATTCCTAATTTACTACTGAATTGTGACAGCATGAAAATCAAAATTATTGATTGCGTGAAATCAGTGTCTCCCTCTGGCACATTTTGTGCTCCTTCAGTTTCTGTCAGAGGACAGTCATAGGAGGGATAAGAACCACTCACATGGAGCTTTGCAAGGCTGGGAAGTCATCTATACCATGTGCCTTTTCTTTTTTGCCTGGTAATTGTGCTGCTTGATATTTATTCTGTAAGACCGACTTTCCAGATGATCACATCTGAATCTGAACATTACAGAAAGTGGCACTAATCAGTTTTAAGGTTCCATGAGGGATCTCCTGTGTTAGGTTTATATTCTTCTTTATTCCCTTTCATTTATGGCTCTTTTTTAAAAACTTCCACTGCTAAGACTTTAAGAAATAAAATAACTAGCTAGCTGGAATTTGAGGTTAAAAAAATACACGTGCAGTAGAGGATTAACTAATCAAATAGGAGACCACACATTCAGTCTCAATTTATTTTAGAGTTCTCTAAATAAAGCATGTATTTGCTTTAACTAGATTGTACATAACCATGTACCTACCACTAAATCTGTCTTTAGAATCAACTTCTTTTAGTGGCTGAATGAAAAAGATGCTGGACTTATGAAAGAAAGCATTTACACACCAGCAAGTACACCTACATCTTGCTGCCAGGAAGGATTATGAAATGTGATTTCTAAATGAGAAAATTACAAAAGAAAAGAAATCAGAGCTAGAAAAGGCATAGAATTAGAAACGGTTGAGGTGGGTAAGATACAGCCAGAATGTGAAAGAACAGTCAATAAACAGGGAAAACAGTGCTAGACAGAAACCAGACAGAAAAAAATGGCAAATTGCTTGAGGAAAACACCCTTAGAAAAAGGAATGGAGAGATGAGGACAAAACACGACAATGGGAAACTTCTCTGTGGTTCAGACTGATAGAAGAAACACCGGAGGATCCTCTCCAGTGGTACGCCTAGGAAAAGTAAAGACGGCCTGGAACTCTGAACGGTGACAGCGATCAATCGCTATTGATCAGAATCCAGACCTGAATCCTAATTAATCTTGCTGTTGGGCATTGAACAGTGGTTGGCTCCTGGGTTCAATTTTTCATGCTGTGGTCATCCATTCAGGCCTTGCATCTGTCTGCCTGCTTAATAGTGTCAGGGTGGCTGACATACGAAGTGTGGAGCCTCAGAATAACATGCCGTGCCTTTTCTTCCTCGGGTGATTCACCTATAAGCATCAGCTCACTCCACATCCCCCAGTACATTGTGTAGGTTGTACATGTAGTTTTGAACCCGTTGGGTGTATTTGTGGTAACTGTGTATTTTCAGAACTCTAATGTGAGGTTTTTAGAGCTGCAGATGTAGGAAATTGTGGCTCCTTACCTTCCTCACCCTCCCCCCCCCACCCCACTCACTCCCAGTCAGTTATTACTCTCTAGCAATGAGAAAAACCTTTTACAGCTGATGAAACATAACTGTGTCAGCCATCCTGACCATATTGAGCAATGGACTGACTCTAAAGGTTCCTATAACCAAAGCAGCACACAACCATTTTAAAACATGGGCTGACTTTACCACTGAACATTTTCCCTCTGGCATATACAGGGTAATCTATGGGAAGAGTTGCATGAAAGGTGATATTCTTGGTTCATGTGTGCACAAATCGCGGTGTAGGGAAGAGGAGACCAGAGATTTACCTGCTTTTGCATTTCTCTGCTTATATCCTCATGTGTAATTAATGATGCTGTTTGAAAACAACAAAAAATTACATTCAGATAAACCAGGCACATGCTCAGTGCTGTAGCAGGGGTTTGAGGTAAAATTCAAAGGCAGGCACCCATTCAGCAGGGAGTTGTATCCAGCACAAATTCTTCAGTTAATACTGACATCGCTTGCATAGCTCCATACTGAGATGAGCTGAGTGGCTGGGTCTTAACCTCTAAGTGGAACCTCAGCTATTTGTATTTGCGTATGAGAAGACAGGTTCATTTAAATTCTATATACTTCCTGCCTGTATACTCTGTATGCTCAGATAATTCTCATCTCTTCACCTAGATAATTTTTTTTCTAATCAGCAAAAGGATTGTTGAGGTGTTTGTGATTGCCCAGATTGCATACTGTGTTAAATGCAGGAGAGTCCACCGTCCTGCTCGGCTGTGATCTGATGAATCGGACTGAGCACGTAAGTCATTCTGGGAAGCATTGTTTCTCGAGTCAGTGTCCCACAAACAGCAACTCTGTGGCTGCAGAGAGCTGATCGGAATGCCTCCGCTCTTGTCAGGGGTAGAGAAATACGTAATTACTGAAGAAATAGGATGTTTCACAGTTAAAGAAGGAATTATTTGCTGGACTGCCCTTCAGCCTTGCCACTTTCTATGCAGAAGTACCTTTCCAGTGTGTCAGGAGTTTCTCTTTCAGAAGCTTACTCACCTGTAGTAAGGCTGGCAGTAAGAGATAATGCTCGGTTAATAGCAATGTTGTCACCACTGAACAGACAAGTCAGGAGACCAAGGCAGTTTGTTTCCTTCTTGGCTGTAATGGTGGTGCTGCACTCACTGTGTGCCTGCTTACCTCCTTCCATGCCTCTGAGTAAGTATCAAACATCGGGCAGTTTCATCAAAGTTTGTCTGTGACGGGACAGAGACCACAGAGCTATTAACTTCCTGCATATTTCATGAAGATGGACATACAGAGATGAGAAACTCTCTGTGGAAAGGCTCACCCTTTATTAAGCATCAGAGAATCCTCAGAAAAGAGGGGTGTGGGAGAAAAGACCTGCTGTGGGAGGGGCAGCTTCCTTGGGAATTACACTTGCTAGCAAGGCTTCATGACCACAAGGCCCTAAATACGGTTTTTGAGGGTTTCATAAAGATGGGGCACAGAGGGGAGAAGCTGCAAAGCAGTTATAATCCATATGTGGATTAATATGTTTCCATACATGACGCTTCAGAGTCATTTTTTAGGACTGTTCACGTGAGCCTTCCTCCATGTGAATTTACAGAAAAATCATTTTTATATCTAGTTTATATTGTGTAATAAAGCTAAAAATAAATGTAAAGAAATTATATCTTCTGTTTACATTAAAGTATCTGAGTTGCTCTTGTATTTATGTGAATAGCCATTTATGTTTGCATTATATGTTTCAGTGTCCTGTTTTGTTTTGCACCTTGAAAAGAGACGGGTAATGATTTGTATTCATTTTGCGTTCTCAGCAGTCTGAAAAGAGACAAGTGAAATCAGTCAGTTGCCGTATGTGAGCTTAGAATGATGCCATGGGGGATTAAGGGGATCAGGGCTAGGCAAATGCTGCACTGAAACCCACCTGTGGGGCAGGACAGAGGGTTGGTACCTTGTCGTTTCCCCAGCGTCCCAGAACATTTACATTTCAGGTAGAGGTTTGTTACATAAATCTACATTGTGGTCTTCCTGGTGGGCATTATCTGTTGTTCCTAGCCATTGAGGGAATTAATAGATCTAACTAAAGACAAATAATTAATCCTAATCAGGAATCTGAGTATTTATAACTAGCATCTTTACTTGGGTGTAGTTACAGACTTATGTGAATGCAGTATGTTCCCTTACTTTACAGGCAGTATTTATTAAAACAGAGATGTGAACTAATGAATCACTGCCTCATTAAAAAAGTCAAGTACTAGGTACAGCATTTATCTTTGAGGCTGCTTTTTCAGAGACCTGTTTTCCAACACCCTCTTCTTCCTCTTCTCTTTGCCTAAATCAGTGGTTTTCCATGGAGTGAGGTGGGAAGGAGGTTACTGTAAATACTTCACGGGCTGCGACGAGTCCTTATGTTTGCTTTGGAGTTTGTTGGTGCTGCTGGATGTGCTGTGCTGCCGACAGGCTGTGTGTGGGCTCGTGGAGAGCTTTGTGATGGGGATTTTTTTGCTGTTGAGGAAGTCCAGAGGAATAGCCAGGGAATGGTCCCCGTGCAAGTCGCGGCCCAATCTCTTTGTAAAACAGCCTTGCACGTGGGTATGCCCTTTTGTCCCCAGCAGTCCTGAGCAGTGGGACCAGGCAGAGGCTGTCATTTCAGTTGGATTCAGCTGGATGTTATTAGCAGGAAAAAAACGACGAGAGTGTTGCTAAAATGCAAAAAAGGAAGCAGGACCCTTGGGCTCCTGTTTCTGGCAGGTGCAGCCCTCTCGTGGGAGCCTGCTAGGAAGCTCTGCTCTTGCTTCTGCTGAGCCTTGGCATCAGGCTTGAAGCCTCAGCCAATCTTTTAGCTGACCCTCTATTTTTAATGACTGTCCAAGTTCCTGGCATTTGACCACACTTTTCTCTCACTAAAGTGGTGCAAGGATCAAAAGATGGCCTGGGAGCTGTTTGAAACCAGTGTCCAGCTAACAATTTCCCTGGCACCCGTGTCTTTTATGCATGAGGAGGAGGTAAGGGCATACTGCAGTGTGAATGAAAACCGGTGTTTTTACAACATATCCCTCTGTGGCAACACTGGCATGCTGGAACCCTCACCTCGAGTTTTCTATCTATTTTGTTCTCTTTCAGATTGACAGCTAACCTCCTCGACCAGCACACACTGGCCCTGTAAGCTGGAGTTCGTCTTTTGCCACCACCTCTGGACTTCATACCCCTACAAATGTTTTGGGAGGAGAAGAGAAAGGAGAAGCAGGAGACTTCGGAGAGCGAAATACTGGTGTCCTCTGTGAGGCCGTGCCATTTATTTTCCTTCCTCTGCTCTCTGCTCCACCATGCATGAAGCCTATATAATATGGATTAGTACATAGCCTATGTGAAATAAAAGCAAACTTAAACAGCATGCCTCATTAGTCAGGTGGAGATTCAGAGATACTGTTCTGAGGAGGAGGAATTTCATGCAGGGCAGTAGCATTCGCTGGAATGCACAACCGGTACCTTTATATATTATCCCCTCTGATATAACCTCTCATTTATGTCACCCTCTTGGGGAAACTTGCCTTTGAAATTGTGGACTTCTGGGTCAGGGACCATCATTCTGGGTGCCTCTGACTTGCAGATCAAGGCACCAGCTGGTGGAGCCTGCAAGTTGCTGCTGTGCACTGTTGCTGCTGTGCACTGTACACGTGGGATAACAGCAGTAATGTTTGCAGGGGCAACCTAACGAAAAATTTTAACATATATGGCCTTTAAATATTGACTAATTGATTTAGCACTGGAAAAATATTTGGGGCTTGTGGATTTGTCTACTAAAACTGTAAATAGCTACTGCTAGCAGTCTCCAGCTGGATTTGGAGAACACTGTTGGTGTCACAGTGACCTTCCCTCCTGTTCATTTTTTGTTACTAATAGTAGTTGGAAAAAATTAATCAGGATTGTCATTCAGGTTATTCAAAGCACAGTAATCTTTCTGTTAAAATGTACCTTTTGTGCAATGAAACCATTTTTATGAGGAGGAAGCTAAACTATGTTGAACTAAAGTGCCAGAGCTTGTTACAGTTAGGTATTTATATAGATTTATATCCTCAGTTTTCCCTGCTATTTTATGAAATTCTTGTCATATAAATTGTTTTCCAGAATCATAAAGTGCTTTAGGAGAAATACAGGTTGTGGGTAGTAGATTGGATTTTCCAGGAGTGAATGTCTGCTCTGCTTGCAAATACTGTCAGGGGGAGGGGGGAGAGGAGGGGCAAGTGACACAGCGGTGGATTGAATTTGCAAAGCTGTAGACAAATAGTGATGAAAACCTAGGGATATTTTGATACGTTAATAACTGTAAACAGGAAGCATTTATTTGGAAAGCACAGCGGATGGCCCTTTCTTGATTGTTAATCTATGGTGATATTCTCAGTGAATCAAAAGTTGCTTCTCACTGATGGTCTAAACACACAAGCAGATCTGCCCGTGTCCACTCAGTCCACGGGGGTTACCAGTGGAAGTGGAAAAGAAAGAGTGGAAAAGAGTTTTCTTTAACAAACTGGATGAACTGGCTCTCCTGAGTGCATCTGGTCTCTAAATCTTGGATATATTTTGTCATCTTGAACCACTTTACAGCATGCACAACGGATTAGCTGATACCGAATAATGCCTACAACTCTGTCAGGGGGTTCCTGGGCGTTTTTCCTAGAGTATCTTTTACTCAGTGTAAAGCTTATGCCCTAAGATAATATCATTTCATTAACTCGCTCTTACCTACCTTTTACTAAAGGGTCCTTAGCTCTTGGAGGTTTTGTTTTGCTTTTAAAGGAGATTCGAGAATTAAGATTTTTGCCAAAAAAAAAGCCCCACCCTAAAACCACAAAACCCTAATGAGTATCACCAGATAGGGTGTTTCCTTCTCCAAGCAAAAGGTTTGGACATGTTTCAGTAATGTCTTTCTCACCGTGCTGGTGCCCCACAATTGAGTGGGTTGAGGAGATTCCTGAGGAAGGACAGAGATCCTTCTTGCAGCAGTATGGTTGTCTCAGTGTGTTGCCTATACCCCTCACCAGCCCTTCTGAGGGTGCAGAAATTCTGTCGTGGAGTACCCTTTTGGGCAGAAAGCTTTCTGATTTCCATCAAAGGTTCGGACTCCTTCAGTGGATGTTTTTCTGAGCAGGAAAAAAAAATGCTGAGAAGGGAAAAAAAAGCCCCAAACCTGCCAAAATTTTCCAGCTGGCCCTTGCTGTTAATGTGGGGAGGATGCATAGTGTTTTTTCACAGCTAATAAAGATGTTGATGTCCTACTTTATAAGGAAGCTTAGTTTTGACTGTGGAAATGTGACTGATTCTTCCACAGGTTTAACACTGGCAAGGTAACTGCAGTCAGGGCTGTGCTCAGTCGGGTAGATCTCTCACCTGCCACCACCTTCTCTTGAATTAACCCTCACCTTTTCTGCCTCACTTGTGAATGGCTGAAACCAGTCTCCTCTGAAGGGGAGAGAACACCCAAGCCCATCAGCCCGAAGGGCCCTGCCTCAGGTCCCTGGCTTCATTTTGGCATCACTAACCTGTACCAGTGTCCCAAGAATGCCAGTCCATGAAGTTAGCCTGCAGAGATTAGAGGTTGCTGTAGTGAAATGACTTCTTGGATTGGACTTTAAAATGCAAAACTTTCTGCAGGCTGTACCGTGCTTTTTGCCAAGTCCTCTGAGCTGCCAATTACTGAAGTAATGATGTGATTAATCCCTTCACTTCTGCTGAAAAAAAAAGAAGGGTGAGGAAACTGGAGAGGTGGAAATTTTCAGGCCACGTTTAGGAAGGTGGGTCGTGACAACCACTGGTGCTGGAAAGATTTGTCCAAAGCATGTCTGTTCCCAGCAGATGGTGCTGCGCTGGTGGCCATGAGCAAGGGAAGAGCCTACGACTGCCCCTCGTCCCTGTACCAGCTCTTGTCCAGCGCTTTGTGGCACACGACTTGAGACAACACGTTTGTTGAGGGAAAAGGGATTCCAGTGCACTGGAAATTGCAAGTAATTTTTGCTGTCCACCTGCAACGTGGAAGCAACCTGTTTACACGTGTGCACAGGTGCATTACGTTTGCGTTAATCTTCAATTCATTTGCTTTGCACCGTGTTGCCTCAAGGTTTGCATAATCTGTGTGAACATGAGGCCTATTTCTGGGGCTAGAAATAATGTTAGCCCTTTTAGATGGACAAGTGCAGTGCTCCCCTTCAATTCTTAAAGAATTACTGAGCTTTTTTGGTAAAAAAAAAAGGAAAAAATAAATCTTTGTATCACTTCATACTCTATTTTGGAGTGACTTACTTGTTAGGTAAGCAAAACTGCCACTTTTACCCATTTACAGTTTTGCTACCGTAGCTGCAAGCACTGACTTCAGAGTTGACACTGAAAAATAGGAGAGTTCACTAAGCTCTGGCTTGCATTTCTCAAACAGGAGGACACGGGCAGCAGTCAGAAACAGTTTTGCTGATGTCCTCCTGCCTTACAGAGGAACCAGTTGCCTGTGGCCCATGGAGTGACTAGCAGGGGATCAAGGTTCCTGGGAAGCGGAGAAGGGAACCTGTAAAGTGACCTCACAGCATGTGTCGTGCCTCATCTAAACACATCTCCCCGTGCTCAAACCCTGTGTTTTCGGTATGCAGGAGGGACACAAAGTGTATGCAAAATGCTGTGGATTACCCCACGCTTTGAAATACCATTTGATTTTTAAAGACCTTATTACAGAGGTCATAGCAATGATACATTAGAACCTTTAAGATTATTTAGGAGGAAATTTTTAACCCCGGAGTCAAAAGACCTGATTATCAGTGCTGAGTGTAATCAAGTAGAATGAGCATATAAGAAATCTTCACAAGCAACACAACAAAGCGGCTCAGTGTTTTTTCCCTTGCGAGGCCATGGCCTTTTCATCATGTTGGCTGTGCAGATATAGCAGGGCTTGCAGTATTTTCTTCCCTGCCTTTGTGATTATCACTAAGCAACTGGCCCCTCACTGTTTCTCTGCTCAGAACTGGTTTAGAGAGATTTGCATCATTTCGAACTTTTTCTTTTTTTAGAAACTGTATCACAAATTAATGGACTAAGGGGAAAGTGCCTTAGATGAGTGACATTTCTTTGTTGAAGAATTATGGATTACATTATCTTCTCTGGCCCCCTGTAGAAAGAATACGAAAGGCATCTCCGCAGCCCCCACGGCATCCTACTGCCATTGAAACCTTGTGGGTTTGGAGAAGGCGAATTTTGGAAGTGCCTGCAAACAATATACCAAATGTATGTGCTGGCACATCAGTGTCCTAGTTCAGCAGTTGAGTAAGTCATATGCTGTCGATGCAATTCAGATGGTTTGCTGCACTGAGGCACAAGACACAAGGTATTTCTATGCAGAGGCCTGGTTTATATAACCTGTTTCCACTCTGAAGACAAAATCTACTGAAAAAAAAATCTTTTTCTACTACCTCTTGCAGGTCATTTCCTCGGGGAGAGCAGCTCTCTATAATCACAGAGGTTGAACTGGTTGAAATCTACTTTTCTGGCCCACTCCCAACATGTGTGGCTGACACTGGAACATCCCTTGTTAACTACAGGAGAAATATTTTTTAGAGGAACTTCTAGATTTTCATTCTTAATACCAAGCTTAAAAGTGAGTGCAACGACAAGTGTGTGCCTGTACACTACCTCTATCCCCTGCTCACTGAATCTGCTTAAAAAAGGGCGTTGTTAAGCTCTTAAAAACTGCATCACATATTGTTTGGGATATCATTTGTGTAAAGGCTTTTGTTATCCTCAATTTAGGGTCAACAAAGACAGGCAAGAGAAAGGGATGTCTGGGAGATTTTCCAGTGCAGACTTTGTGCCTTTTTATTCCACCATGAAATGAAGAGACACCCCTGCAGGCACCACGCGTTTCTGATATGAGAGGCACTGGGATGCTTTACAGTAAAGCAGCAAGATGCAGAAGAGATGGGCAACCCTGCCATTTCCAAACGATGTATGCTGATGTCAGTTACCTGCTTAGTTCCTGACTGAAGCTGACCACCTTCTGTGTCAAATGTCTTCAGGGAACTAAAGAAAATCAAGCGCCTGTCAGCTCCCCCTTTTTACTGCTTTAATCTACTTCTGGATGTCCTGTAAGCATGAGGTTGTGAAGTAATAGTGGAAATCAGTATTTTAAATTCAGGTTTTAATTCCATAACTGATTGGGATATTTGGTTCATCCTTATAGTGGACTTCCCTTAATAAGTAGCAGGAAATTATCTAAGACACTCCATTGCTTGATACGGATGATTAAGGCAAGTCAAATTTCTCCCTGTATGATTGAAGTTTCAGAGAGCCTGCTGACACAGGTATGAGAGGACACTGCTTTTCTTTGAGGTTAGGTGACCTTCATTAAACACTAGTTTTACAACTTCTGATATGGGATGTTTCATTTGAAAAAAACCCCTAATTTTCCCATGCAGATAAAGGCCATTCTGTGCTGTCTTTTGAGGCTGTACAGGAGAGGGGGATGTACCATCTTGTGAAGACGCTATGAAAAAAATCCCCTTTCTGGACTGCGGGTGTAAATGGGAAATGCCATTCCCACACTCAGCAGAAACACCAAGGAACGCGTGCTCCTGCCCCAGATGATCAAACCTTTAAATGTAAGGCTAACGATGATTTATTGCAGCCTACAATGTGATGATTATTTTTTTTTTCCCCTGGTGCTTACTCAGAATAGCCAGATCTTTCCCCTTTCCATCTCTCCGTTCCCTGCGCGCGGCGGCATACACAGCGGACTAAGGTAGCCCCACTCATGCCTGGAGTCGCAAAACTTCCCCTTACAGCAACCCAGCAAGCCACCATTTATTTTTAATTGCTCCCCACCGTGTAGGCCAATTAAGGATGAAGCCAGCAGGGCAAGGATCACTGGCAAAGCCTTTGAAGGGAGCAGACCCAGCATTTGCTTTGCCGGAAGGCTGCCATTCACACATTTGTGCAAGAATGCAAACAATTGGACTCACTCAGTGGGATCAAGTGCTATCTAGTTCCGTGCCGACCACTTTCTAGTGCAGATGGCACTGAGAGTGGCAGCACCTCCGAATATTATCCCCGGGGTTAGAAACTTTGCAAATGAGATTTACATTCACGGCCCTCCCTGTTTCATCAGGAAACACCTGCTAAAGCAGCTTTAGGAAATGCCTCTCATTAGCAGCTCAGGTTTTCATAGCCATTGGAGTTCAGCAGGCTTAAGAACTTGATCTTTTGATAATATGAAAGGGGAAATGTTAGAGGATAGTAGGAACAGGCTCCATTTTTGGCTCATGTTTCCCGCTACCTTAATTATTCCTCTAATATTCTCGACTGACACGTTTATTTTCCTAGCCTTCGGACCTCCCAGAAGAGAGGGTCGCTGGGTAGCCTAACCAGCATGACCATTTCCAGGAAATCCTGGATGGAGGCTCTGCTGGGTAGAGTGGAATTAGCAACCAACTGTTTTTGGGGTACTTTGGGAAAGGAGCAAGCCTGCAGATTTGGTGAGGAGCATTGCAAGTGGTCTGTGCCTTCCCGCTTCCATGGAAGAGAGCTGGCATTTACATCCAGTTTCACTCAGGACTGTGAAGGGTCGGTGCACATAAACCCAGAAAGTCCCGAGGAAAATTGGGAAACCAAAATGGAACCAAACCAGTTTTATCCTGGGGAAAGTTTTGTACTGACCCATTCCAGGATGGCTCACTGTCCCTTGGCTCACACATCAGCATTGTGTCTGCTTGGCATTGGAGAAACATACATGCTGGAATTGGGAGAGGTTTGGTGTCTCCTGATGTCTGGATGCACATCATGCAGGTAAATTTTAGTCAAAATAAGCCCAAATCCTGCATTGCACAAGGAACATGGTGTTTGCCATGAGCAAGTTCCCCAGGGGAGCCTCCCAGTTACACACTGGTCAGGATGGTGAAAGCAGCTGGTGCAGCCAGCCTTTCTAGTTATTGACACTATCCTTCCCTGCTGTTTGCATATCTCACTAGCACTAATTTCACAGTTCTCACTCCCATTTTTTTTTTCCCAGCAGAGAAGATGATCCCATATGAGAAATCTCAGACTATTACAACTAGCCTTCTTTGAATTGCTTAAAAATTCCAGCCATGGCGCATCTGTGCACAGGGTCTCTTACCTGGGCATTTATTTCGTCATCTGTCTGGGGAAGCCTTGCCTGCTTGCAAGGGCTGGTGGCAGGGTCTAAGTGCTGTTCTTTCTACAGCAGCAATGCAGAGATGCAGCTGAATTGAGGCTGCAGTTCCATCGCGTGTAGGCAGGTTTAATTTCACATGTATGCCACGTAGCCTGGTTTTGCACGTTACAGAGAACGGATGCTCTCTGGCTTGTCTGTAAATTGGATTTTCCCTGCAGAAACTCCTGCAGATGCCTGCGAGGCAGAAGGCCAGTGTGGCTCAGCTTATTCCAAGGTGCTCCCCAACCTCTCCGGGCCCTCCACAGCACATCTCCCTCCTCTGCTCCCTGAGCTGCACCGCCAGCACAGTCACTGCATCCCAGCCCGCAGAAAAGAGGAGGAATTTCCTGACACGCTCCAAGCCCCCGGGGGGGTGCCTGTTTCCCTGAGATGCCGAGCGCTCGCTGACGTGGCTCTGCAAGGAAACATTGATGCTGTGGGTGAGAGAAGGACTGGCACGCCTCTACTGCTAAAATTAAAAGAAATAAAAATAGAGCTTCTGGGGTTACTTTTGTTCTGATCCTGGTTTATCTCTCGCTGTGTGACTGCTTTTTGAAATTTCTCTGCATGTAGACTTCTGGGGATACCGCGGCTTTCTGTGCCACATGAAGTCATTGTGAAGATCAGTTAGTGATGGCTGCTAAAGCAAGCTAGCTATTAACGTTACTAAGGCTATTATTTATTTTTGGGGGGTTACATTAAATGTATTTCAGCAGTAATGTAAAATTTAATTAAAATTTCATCCTTCCCAGCACCAAGAAAAGCACTGTTATTGTACAAAGTGTTCACATCTGATGGGTGTAACTTTGTCCATATTTTTAAGCAGCTAATGCCTCTATACAAAATATGTATAAAAAGAATCGCTGCATTTGATTTTTTCCTTCAGATACCTGTAACGTTGTTGTATTGTAAAGATGGAAACTCTCAGCCTTTTCTCAAAAGAAAGCAGCGGCTTAAAACCGCACAAATAATACCTCAAGGGAGATGTATTTGTGCTCTCCTGATAATGGAATAATATGGTGCCTGCATATGCTTCAATCTGGCATTTGGTGATTGTATAGCACAGTTCTACAACGGTCATCAGATTTCAGCACCCAGATTCAGGAGTAGATGCAAAACCGTTTCCAGCATGGTAGAGAATTGCAGTGAGGGAAGAGACAAAGCTCTCCAATGTTAGGCAAGGGTTTCTCTCTCTGATTGCCAGTGTACATTTTGTAAGTTAGGATGTGACTGAGTATCTTTTTATATAGCTGTTGTAGAAATGTATGTGTGTGTGTTTGGGATGCGATTTCTCAAAAGCAAGCTGAATGCATGCTCCTGTGTGTAGTTAATCATTTTACTGTGACGCTTGTATCATGAAAGCTCAACAACTGTGTTACAAAAAAAAACCCCAAACCAATATTGTGATCATTTGTCTTGTTTTCCCCCATGATTGATAAATTCTTGGAGCACCAATACATCCCAAGCAACTTTATATACTAAAACAGGAGCCTGCCATATAAGAGAGAAAACAAAAACATAAAAGGAAACTGCTAACTTGCGTTCATGAGCACCTACCAGCATTTAATAAGACAGCATTCAATTCAAACCAGAAGCCATATCCTGCCTTGCATCAACTATCTTATCTCAGGCTGGGGATTTGACTTGTTTTATTTGCCTCCCACGCTTCAGTAGTCAAAAATCTTTGAAAGAGAACCTGTGTTCTGGTTTCTTACCTAGAGGAGACTCACACTTCAGTCAGCAGAGAGTGGCTGGCTCTGCATTTGCTGCAGTAGTTTGGGTAATTTCAGTTAGAGAAAAAAAGTTTATGTCTGAGGTCTAGAAAGTGCTCTGTTGCTTCTCCATAGCCAGAGTGTTTGTTGGAGCAGCTGAAATGAGAAGGCAGAAGAGCCAGTGTACCATAGCTATCCGTGCTGCTAAGATGGTGTGCAGAAAACACACCCGGGGTTGGAGGCATTGGGTATTGCACCCGTGGCAATTGAGTCACTGCTCTCCCAAGAGGATGAGGGGGTCACAGGAGTGCAGGCAGGTGTCAGCAGAGAGAGAGGATGACCACGCTCCAGCAAAGCGTGAGCAGATGGAAAGAACAATCAGATTTTGGAAACAAGTGATGAGAAAAGATGGCTTTAGCTGAAGTGGTGAGCAGACATCCCAAGGACGTGGGCTCCATATTTGGTTTGGGTCCCCTCTTTCAGTGAGGGTCAAACAACTTAAATATTTCTTGCCATTGTCCACGGGCACATGAGAGGTAGTAGTGTATCTGCACATAGTACCAAGAGGATGAGGAGTTATGTGTAGTTCCAAATACAATTGAGGTGCCCCTTGGTAGTATCTCTCCTTAAGGTGATCATAACCTGGAAAGGATTTCAGTCTGCACACTCCAGAGACCTACGTGTCCTTCTTTCTTTAGAGATACTTCCCTGGGAATTCCCCAGCAGAATCCTGGTCAGTTCAATCCCCTACCACCTTTCCCAGCATCTGTCTGTTGCTTTCAAAAGAGGGGTTTGTCCTGCTCTAGCACAAATAACTTGCTTTGCAGTTTTCATCTGATTTCAGAATATGGGCAACACCCACTATTCAAGAAGTGCATATTTCTTGTTGCTAAAGGAATTGCACTTCTTTCCCCTATTGACATCAATCACAGGAGCAAACATCTTCCTGACTCTGTGCCTGGGTTGTGAAGCTGCAAAACCAGCACCATGAAGGAGCAAGGAACATCTGAAGTTGCCTCAACTAACCTCTCTGGCCTTTTGCCTCAGTTGTGAATCCATACTGAGGGGAGAGAGCACAAAAATGGAATGACTGCATCTCAGCAAGCACCTGGAAAAGCACAATCAAGGATGTGCGTTTCAGATGGCACCCAGAAACATGTTTGTTGGAGGTGAACGGATCTTTCATGGCCATACCGAGATGCGGTTGTACAGGGGATGGGCTCACATCCATCATGTGCTACAAGAGCCCTTTAAGGTTTTTTGTCTGTTTCAAATCACCACTTATCACAGAAACTTTCAAAAAGCATTATGCCCAAAACATTAGCAAAACCTACTTTTTAACCAAAATTATGGTGGATTTTATTCTCCTAGTGCAGCCTAGTGTCTGCCTTATTAGCCCAAATTTGCATTTGATGAAACTGTGTGCCATGGATTTTGTCACCAATTATCATTCTTTTCAAGGGAGGATGTTTGTGATTTGGGCTGAAATATGCTAATTACTGAAAACCATCGACACGTGAAGAACTCAGTATTTCAGCCTACTCCCCCCACACCACCAAGAGCAGTGAATGTGAAATACCACCTGTCAAGCACTTGCAGGGGATATGGTATACATTCTGTGGCATCCCACAGAGTAAGAGATGTGGAAAATAAAAGTGCTGAGGGTGCAATGCTATTGCTTGCCTCTGCAGATCCCTGAGGGGGACCTCATTGCAGCCTTCCAGGACCTGAAAGGAGCATACAAACAGGAGGGGAATCAACTTTCTAAAAGGGTAGACAATGGCAGGACAAGGGGGAATGGACTGAAGCTAAAGGAAGATTGGTTTACATTACATATTAGGGGGAAGCTCTTTACAGAGAGAGTGGTGAAGTGCTGGAACAGGCTGCCCAAAGAGGTAGTGGATGCCCCATCCCTGGAGGTGTTCAAGGCCAGGTTGGATGGGGCCCTGGTCAACCTTGTTTAGATCCAGGCCTGGAGGTTGGTGGCCCTGCCTGTAGCAGGGGGGTTGGAGCTCTATGATCCTCCCAACCCAGACCATTCTATGATTGTACATGGAGCAGCCCAGCAGTGCAGCGTGGTGGGAATTCCTCAGCCGGGGTACAAAAGGCGGCATCGCAGAGAGCTGCTGAGCTCAGCAATGCTTCCTGTACCAAAGGAGGGAAAAAAAGTTTTGCAGGGGGATTTTTTTTTTCTTTCCCCCTTCTTTAAAAACCTCATACTTGCAAACCAGCAGCTTACACACAAGAATAACACCCAGGATTATTTTGAAAGTGCTTTAAAAAGACTGCAAGAGAAGGGGACTGCTGATTGTTCAGAGCAACGCAAAGCTGTTCCTGCCTATTCATTCCATTCATTCCAAATACCCAGTCACAGTTTAATTCCTAGATGTACTGTATGCCCTTTTGTATATAATCAGCCTAATTTGTCTTCAGCTGCAAGCAAGTGAACCAAGATTCATTTAGTTAAGCAAGCTAAGCAAAAACATTCTTTGCTCACAGATGGGTAAGCCAGCTGATATCTTAAGATAAATGAAGGGAATTTTGTTTTCTTTTCTTAGCTACTGTAAGGAGTCCTACGGACAGAAGAATGACAAAACAAATTCTGTCCCTCCGTGTTTTTAATTAGTTAAACAGGGAAAGACTAATAGATCTTATCCTGGAATCTGGAATCCTAATTTGCAATATTGGACGTTGTTTTGACTTCAACTGGCACTTTTAACAAATAGACTTTTCACTAGAGGTTTTCAGAAAGACTGCGTGTAATATTAGATGAGAGGTACTTAATTAATGTAGGAAAGCGCCAACAAACTATCAGCCAGCACTGACTTGTCTTGGATTTGAAATAAAAGGTATTTGCTCTGTGCTGCCTGCCTAGCAATTACCATTAAATGTGTGTGGATTTAGGCCAATTCTTAATGAAAAAGGGGCCAGCTCACAACAAATGTCACCCATGTTGTCTTGAGTGACGCTGATAGTGCGGTGAATGAATCAAACAAGCTGCAAGCATTAAATCTGGCTGACCCCAGGGTAGCTGGGGGAAGGCAGAGATCAGCTATGAATCCCCTTATCCTTCTCCCCCGTCTAAGGGCACAAGTCAATAGCCAAATCTGTCTATAACTTCTCTCCCAGATAGCAAAGGGGTTTGCAAAATAGCTGCAGTAGGACATTGCCTTGTCAAAAGAGAGTACACACAGCAGAAAGCACTGAAAATGAAAACCCTTTTCATCCCAGCCATCGTGCTGAATAGCAGCAGGACCTGCTGCTAAGAGAACCATACAATCATTCTTCAGATACACCCTTTCTCCTGACTGCATGCAGGTGAAAGCAGACAGGGAGGGAAAAAAATGCACTTTCAGGCACAAGCTCTGGCTTTTTCTTGAGCAAAGTTCAGGACAAGTCACAGGTGTCTCAGCCCTGCATCTCAATCTTGCACTCTCCCAGGGCCAGAGAAAAAGCGAGCTCAAGCCACCCTGCTGCTTATCTCCGTCTTCCCAGGAAAAGTTCAAGAAGGTGCCAGGAGCGAGGGAGGATGTGTCCCATTCCATTCTACCCTCCTGCCACCATGGGGGCAGTGACCCCCTCTAACTCGGGCCACAGGACCAAGATGCATGCATGGTTGTCTCTACAGCCAGTGGAGAAGGAGACTTTGCAGAGAGGAGGTCAGTTTAGGAAGAGGACACTAATTCTCTCCAAGACTATATAGGGAATCCAGAGGTTGTAAAACCCACAGAAATCCCGTCAGCCTCTTGCTCATTAGCAGGTTTGTTGTCTTGGCACCAGTAAGAAACCAGGGAGCTGGATCCCACTTCTGTCTCCCACTCCATATCATCACAAACCGCCACCATGAGGGCCCACTCCATGATTCCTCACTTGTGTGTGTGCCCATAAGCCCAGTGGGCAGCAGGGAGCAGGATGGGATTTCCCATGAGCTCTAACACATAACAGAAGTAAAAAAAACCCTAGTAATTCCCCAGTTTAAGGTCTCAAGTCATCATCATTACCTTCCTTCTCTTCTTTTTGAAGAGTTTCTGAATGGCAGCTTAAGGAGAGGATTTTCTCTGCCACAGTCAACGGACTTTCCCCTGTCCTCTCCCTGTCTCTACCTGCTCTTGACCAAACTCTTTAAGAGATGCTTTGCACATGCACTTTTCTAATACCAGCACTGTACAAAAGGGATTTGAACCCTGCCTGGGGTCAGCCCTCTGCATATCCTGCTCATGGATAGAGATTCTTCTCCATTCCAAGCTCCTGCCTATCTTTGAAGTCCTCTCAGAGCAGATGAAAGCCAAAGCGTGCCCTGTGTATTGCTCCCCCACAAAAAACCCACTCACACTACTTCAGCCTGCTGTGAAGGGAATACAAGGAGGTAGTGGTGGGCTGGCAGTGCCCACTCCAACAGCCAGCACATGGCAGCCTCACCCCAGCTCCCAGAGCAGTGACTCATGAAAAGGTTGTATATTTTGGCCTGGCTGTTCTGTGGAAGCACTGCCTCTTTTTCTTGTCTCTCTTTTGTTTGATGTTTCTGTGATAACCACTGAAGTTTTCTGGCAAGCCATATCACTGGGTGGCCCCAAACAAGAACAAAGCAATCTATGAATTTCTGTCTGTGGTGGTTTCACCACAAACAGCAGCTGAGCACCACACACCACTTGCTCACACCCAGAGGAGAAAGTCACAGAGCTTCTATTGGTCAGGGTAAGGGCAGCTTACTGACAAAAGCACCATGAAAGTAGAGCAATGTCAGCCAATTACACTCACACCTGGTGATAACACAGCATACATTACCAACCCAACAATTACAGAGCGCTACACAACACAAGAATGGGCAGACAAATAAACAAACATACCAACTGACCTGACACCTCAGCCACACTCAGACTGTCCTGGAGGCAGCAAGCCTCTACCCTTCCCCAGTCAGCTCCTTTTATGGGGCAGTCATGTCAGGTGGTGTGGAAACAGCATGGGCTAACTCAGCTCACCTGTACTGGCTGCTTGGGGAGGTTGACCTTGGCCTGGTCAGCACTACGACACTGCCTTGGGGTGCAGAAGGGAACTTCTGGCTCCTTGCAGGTCATGCTTTTTATGGTTTGTTAGGTACCCTCTGAAATCTAGAGTTCTCACCAATAGGTTAGTTTCCCAGGAAGAACTGCAGGAACTTTGCACTTCTCACATCTGTTTCTTCTGGTGCTGTCAGGTTGCTCTGAGGCAGGTGGACTCTTGAAGGAGATGCTGAATCCACCATGAGTGCCATCCATGGGAATTGTCCATGCTTACCTTGAAGCTGGTAGAGTTACTTGCTTGAAAAATTCTGTTTAGAGAAATTGCTGTTTCTTTAGGTCAGCCAGCATGACAGCCAAATGAGGATTTTCCTGCCATAATCTTCAGAGCAGAAGTGTGGAATAAGCCACAGTTATTTGGGAAGGGCTGGCCATAGTTTGCCCTAGCCTCTCATCGGTGTAATCGCACCATCAGTCTTGCAGCCCTGAGCTTTTCTGAGGTAGTGATGCTTGGCAAGCTCTTCTCTTTGCAAGCAGCTTCACGTGCTCTGAGGGAGCAACCTTTGATACCTGCCCGCAGCACTGGTTGCCTCCTGTTAATCCCTTCTGGCCCCCCCCCACCATTTGATGGGCAAACTGCTGTTCTTTCTATTGTTCCTTTAAAAAAAAAGGAGAAAAAAGGAAGGCATCAACCTGCTAATATATTGAGCAACTTTTTCAGCTACCTGGCTGTGTGCGTAATTGAAGGAAGTGGTTAATTTTTTGAGCGCGGTGGGTTATTCGCAGCGCTAAAATGAGTGTTGCTTTTGTTAGGCCAGAGATCCATTTGCTGCTAACACAGTTAAGGCACAAACCTGTGGTTACATGAAAGATGAAAAATGCATTGATTGACCAAAAGCTTCTGTGCCACTGAACACTGTGCAGCAATCTAACTAGCGGTGAAACAAATAACTTATCGCGGCATTGGAATGATGCACACGTAGTGGGAAATTCTCTCTCTCTCTCTCTCTCTCTCTCTCTTTTTTTTGTTCACAAAAGGACTTGATCACACGCCATTATTTGGAGAGTAGCTGAAATCTCTGCAGGCCTTTGCTCTGTAATCTAAAAAGCCCTTTGCTTTTTACTATCCTAGGCTTTGGCAGCTACAAGAAAATGCAAAATGATGGCTGTGCTTGTATCGATTATCATCCTAATTCTGCTTCCAGTGAAGTCCATCACAAACCTGCCCCAGCCTCCCGTGGGAGTGAGTGCAGGCTGTGTATAATTGCAGTTACTTTAATACAGATTTACTTACTTGACACTGGAAATTCTGCATTCTTGCTGCAGTTATGCTGTGAGTGGCATTAAATTAACTGACTCCCAGAGAAGGGCTGAGACGGCTCGTGCTCACCCACCATCCTCTCTTCTGCTGAAGGGGTGATGGTGCCCTGCCTGGAGCGGGTCCTGTAGCAGCACAGGGCCTTTTTCTGCTACACCCTTGTCACCTGTGAGATTCCTCAGACGTACTATGTCTTTGTGATGGATGTGCTGCCCACTGGCAGTTGCTCATTTTGATGCTCTGCGTGATGTCTCTGCTTCACATCTGGTTCCTTATCTCATTATTTATTTTATGACCTCTCTACCCATTCTGATCTTCAGTCACTACAAATTCTCTGTGCTGCCTACTTCTCCTGCTCAGTTTGCTCAGTTAGCATCCCTGCACCTGGTTTTTGGGTTGCAGTGAATGAAGGGGCTGTGGTTGAATGCCTCCTTCTTCAGGTGGAGAAGATGACATCCTCTAATAGTTCTAAAGCTATTCGGTGCCTTTTATCAGTTCTTTGCATTGTCCAAGCACAGTATGTATAGCCATTCAGCTTTGCCAGTGGGGCACCTTCCACAATAGCTTTAATTCAGTCTGCACAAGAGGGGGGCTCACGAGGCCATGGCTTTATCCAGAGTCTATTTTAGGTTTGTGGGTTGGGCGGAGAAAGAGAAATTTAAGAGGTGCAGTGTAAACCTGGACATCCCTGATGCTGTGCTAGGCAGAGGAGCCAGCACCGGTGAAGATTTGCCCCATCCCAGCTGCCCTGTCAGTGTGTGTGTGGAGTAATAACACATGAATTCTCAGATTCACAGAATTATAGGGGTTGGAAGGGACCTCCAGAGATCATCGAGCCCAACCCCCCTGCCAAAGGGGGGATAAATTGATGATAACCTGTGAGTTACCTGCTCCTGCTCTGAGCCTGGGCAAGGTTAGGGCCCCAATTTAACCTCATATTAGATCCTAGGTGCCTCCATGCCCCCACTTTTTGCATACCAGAATCAGCATCCTATGCTACTTAAACCTTTTACTTCTGCCTGCAGTTCACCAGCTGCCAGTCGGTGTGACGTCCTGATTCTGTGGAAGAGGAGTGTATCAGAGCTAATTTGGTCTTCCTTTCAGAGAAACCTCTCTACCCTAAAAGAACTGGAATGGCTCAAAACATCATTTACAGGTGTTAATACACCTGTAATTGAGAAGGCTTGGTATCAAGTGGGTGCAGGCATCCACGTAAGTCTTCAGAAAATGTCCGTCCCAAAAATGGAGAAGTCTCATATTTGTGTTTTAGTACCTACATCTGCCCTATTTCACTTCTGACCGGTTGCAAATGTATAAATATGCTAAAGATTTCCACCTAAACACCAGGGAGTTATGGCTAGCCCTTAAGGATCTAACCTTAAGGACTCCATGACTGTTTTGGGAGAGGACCGTGCAAGCCCAGTAAGTGAGATTGTCCAAAACTTTGACCTTGCAATGGGCCTTTTGTTCCTGGTCTGAAGACTTGATTTCACCACTTCTCCTCCAGCCTGGAAACAAAGACCACTGGCTGGAGGCAGCTCTGTAGCAGGAGTTACACCAAACCCCAGCTTGAACAGGGAGAATTCAGGGTGTAATTTGCACTGGAGCATTTTTATTTCCTATGATGGTAAGCGCAACCGTCTCCAGCTTTGCAGGCTCAGAAGCAGAGCCCCACGGAGACCCAAAATACAGCTGGTTTGCACCCTGGACTGGTCCCACTGTGCGTCACACCAGTGCACACTAATACATTCTTCATGGTAGTCTATGAAAACTAACCTAGAGGTCTCTTTTCCTTCCTACATACCATTTTTATCCCCTTGCAGGTGATTAAATACATGTATTCATTTGACAAGACACTGCTTAAACCTGACAGGAGAAAAAGAGAGTTTGAGCGTGGGTACCAGCTTTATTGGGGCAAGTTACAGGCAGCTTCTGGTTGGTGGCTGAGCCCTGGAGACTGCAGGAGGGTCCTGTAGGGACAAAGACCCCTCCGTAGGGCTCTGTCCCTGCAGAGAGCCAGGAAAAGAAGGAAAGGTGTGCACATGGATGTATAAAACTTGGTGCTTCTATGATCAGGCTGGAGTTTTTCATGCATGGCTGAGAAGTTGCACAGAATCCTCGCGTGCTGGCATCTGCTGCACGTGAGCGATTGTACAAAGCACTCCATGAAATACAAGCCCTGACTTTTCCCCCCCTGCCAATCATGGAATAAAAATAAGGAGTGGCAGAAGACACCAGCTGAAATACTGTGAGAAGACTCTGGCCACTGGCTGCCTGCACTAAGGAGCAAGGCAAGGGCCTAGCGCTGCAGGGCGAGGGCCAGAGCCTGGGCTCATAGGGGTCCCTGGTTCCTGCACAGCCGATGTGTCTGCAGGCCTGTAGTTGGGCACTGTAGAAACAACCTGTGCTTCTGTGGTGGTTTGGCAGGTGGCATGTTTTATTCCTCTCTGGAAGTAGGCTAGAATTAATTTTTACCTGCCATTGTGCAAAGGCAGGGGATTTAATTCGAGAGAACAAACTCCTGGTCATGAGTTTTTCCCTCCCTCCCAAAGCATCGTGCTTGAGGACCGGTGTCCCAGCCCCCTCATCCCCAGAGCTCAGGCATCGACTTGTCTGTAGAGGCTGGGGCTGGAAGTGCAGCTGATCATCTGGTGCACCCAGAGAAACTTTTTGTGGTTGAGACTTTTGGGCTTTGTTCATTTGTGAAACAGGAGTTGCTTGAAACTCATTTGCATTGCAAGTGTGCATTAACATGCACGAGGCATGTAAGGCTGGGGCTGGTGGAAGAAAAATGTGTGCAATTTGTGGAAACTGTGGATTGTTATGACTCCTGAATTGGCATATTTATATGCTTCGTTGTTCTCAGAATTGGGATTTTCTGTTTGTCAAATCTAGCGTGTGTGACATACATACAGTGACGGCTTTTTCTTCATTTTTCTTTCCCTGAAGACCTTTAAAAGCAACCCATGTCATAGCATAGCCATGACTACTGGGCGATGACCCAAGAGACATCCCATCCCGCCTGTATCATTCCCTTCCAGGAATACACTTGCCAAGATAAGATATTTCTTGAGGATTCATCATGCTACAAATCACAGTTGGGGAATGAATACAAATCCTGTGTGATGTCTCCAACTGAGACAGTATTTTTAATCCTCCTTTCTCAGTTGTCTAAACGCAGCAAAACTGAAGGCAAGATTAAGACCTGTTACGCAAAGGATTAAAAAAAAATGTTTCCTGAAACATAACATTAAAGGGTGTTTTTTGATTTGTTTATCCCAAATGTTTTCCAGCAGAAGTGCAGAGCTGTTTGGAAATGTAGTGTACACAGACAGGGACAGAGACAAGGTCTTGAGGGACTCGTGGAGGAACTTCATAGAACCTGCAAAAGCTTCAGACCGCAGGTTTTGTATATTAACTCTAGCCAAACCCAGAACACCACTTTTCATATGCTGCTGTACGTGACCAAGAAGTCATAATATGTCACAGCATGTAAAATGTCACATCACCAATTATATAAATTGCATTTCTTCTGGTCTAACAAATATACAAGTTACAGGAGTGTATTGCAAGTTGGATAAAAAGAACAGATATTACTTCTTCATTAGATGCATTCAGCATTCCTCTCAGGGTTCAGATTTACTAGACAAGGCCCTTCTGATCCCCAGAATGGTGTGGAGCAGCCTCACCATTACCTCCATGAGCTCTGCAGACCTCGGTTGTTCAGATGTGCCTGTTGCACGTTGCTTGGGTCATTGTCACGACTCAAAGTGTGGGGCAGTGAGGTGGTGTCCTGGGGATGTGGTGGGTGCAGCAGAGCTGCGGCTGGATGGAGGAGCTGGGGATGTCAGTCTCTTTTGTTAGAGCTGCTCTGAGCGAGAGGCCAGAAAACTGGCATCCTCTGGCGTGACATGGGGAGTAACATAAAGAGAAGTTGTCCAGCTTCAGGCAAGAACAAGCTATCCCAAAAAGAAAACAGAGGAAAATACAGTATATTTTTAATGTTTGTGTGGCACTTTGAAGCTGGAAATTGTTATGAGTGCTAAATATTATGTTCCCTAATGTGTAAAATGGTGACTAATACTATTACATTCTGTCATGCAGAAGCCCTTGGGATGCAAACACAAAGAGGCACGATAAATAACCGTAACATTAAAAGAAAAAAAAAAAAAAAAGAGAACAAACCCCCTCTTCTCATTTCAGTGCAAGTGTGCTGCTTGACAGCAGACCTGCGGAGACATCTCCCCTCCCTGCTTAGGCTGCAGAGCCCAGACCCTGCACAGGGAGGAGAGGGTTGCTTGCTGAAGGGGTAGTGAGCACGTGGGGCTGTCTGTCTGTTGCTTCGCAGAGCAGCTCTGCAGGCAGGGATCCGTCCCTCCTTCCTCCTACGCTTTGCCTGCATTAATTTTTCTTTTCCCTGAGTTTTTGCAGCATTTGTGTGCGTGCTGTTTCCAAATGAAACTGCTGTGCTGCGAGCAGCAAGGGGGGAGGAAGCAGGATCTTGCTGTGGTGAGACAATGTCCGTGGTGGCCAGGGGGGTGGATGCCACTGGTCCCTGCTCCAGCAATTTTTCTGTCCACGATATTCCATAGTATCCTTGTAGCCAAATTGGTAAGATGTGGTTTGTTTGTGAGTGGGTTAGTTCTGGGGCTGGCCCAGTGTCCTGGTTCTGGTCAGGCCAGAGCCAACCTCCCTAAGCAGTCAGCACAGGTGACCTCAGTCAGCACAGGTGAGCTGAGTTAGCTCAGGTGAGCTGAGTTAGCCTGGGCTGTTTCCACACCACCTGACACCACTTCCCCATAAAAGGGGCTCATTGGGGTTAGGGCAGTTCCAGGTGCCCCCAGGGCAGTCTAAGTGTGGCCAGGGTATCTGGTCATTGCATTGTGCAGCACTCTGTAATCCTAGGGTCAGTAAGGTACTGTGTGTAATTCGTCATTATTGGGCTCCTTTCATGATGCTTTTGTCAGCAATCTGTCCTTCTCCCAATTCATGGGGGCTCTGTCTCTTTCTCCTCTTGAGAGCAATGGAGCGGTGTGTGGTGCTCAGCCACTGTTTGGGGCTGAACCACCACACCCAGCTCAGATTTTTACCAGTGAGCTGTGCAAGGGTCAGCGCAGGCTGGTGACAAGTTCCCAGTGGTGCTCTGACAGTTGTCAATCTTAACAGTCTTCTGTTGTGGGAACGGCCCCAACTCGGCTACCCCAACATCCTGTGCTGTTGGTGGTGCCATGTGGAAGTCCCAAAGCATTTGCAGCCCCAGAGATCCCCATGGATGCCACCAGTCTCTGCTGCTGGCTGGCTCTGCAGAGGAGCAGGGTGCTGGAGGACACGGGCAGTGGGGAAACCCCACCCAGGAAGACAGGAGGAAAAAAAAGAAAGCATTGGGATTGTTTCCCTAAACCCAGATGTAATAAGCAGAGCTTGATGGAATGTGCTGGGTGAGCGCGTCTTCATGCGGCTGTTTCTAGGGGAGCAGGGTTGGGTTTTTTTGCTTTTAATTAGCCAGGCTTAAATTAGCAGCATGTACTGTTGATATTCCTCTGTGAACAGCTAGAACACTTTCAATCAGGAGCCTTATTAATATGCAAAAAGGTGATTTGTTTTGATTTCAGTCTGGAAGGGTTTCCCCCCCCTCCCCGAGTTTCCATTTCAGTATCTTCTGCTCTAAATGAAGGTGAAATGACTGTGTCATGGCCGTATAGGATTGCTCGGGTTATCTGGAGGAAAAGGAAGGATTTGATGAAGAGCTTCAGAAGCTCTGACCCGGGTTAGGATTTGTCTGCTGCATTTTTCTATGCTGAAGCAACACCCTACCACGGGATAGCAAGAGGCTCACCCAAGCTGCTGTCTTCCCTCACAAGGTAATCAAAACGAACAGGATCTAACTTGGTTTTTTCTTCCCAAAGGCATTGGGACTCTTTTCAGCTACCTTGTGCCCTCCCAACCTCCAGTTTTGGATGGGAGGAAGGTACAGGATTTTTTTTTGTTGTCCTTAATTCCTCAGTCACTTCACCAATATATTGGTATTACTATATCCTTACTGCAGCTGACTGATGCTGGTGATAGAAACGTGGCCCTGCAGAGCTGCAGAGGTCTCCTCCCTGCCTTGCAGTGGGGCAGTGAGGTTTTGTCAGCTTTGTTGTGGGCTTGGTCCCTGTCCGTAGACTGCAGGCTTTTAAAATCTGCTTCTGAAAGACACCCAGATGGGGATGGCCGGGGGTCTTTATTATTACTTGTGTGAGTTTAGAAAACCCTGCTGTGTGTCACAACCCCACTGCCTTATGTGCGATCCGTACACAGACAAAGCTGGGGAAATGCTGGGAGAGAATCTGGAAAGGGCTGAGTTTCCTGGCCTTTTAAGCCCCCTTGTCCCAGTGGGAGTATCAGGAGGAGAGCTGTGCCTGCCCACCCTACATCCTCACATGGGTGACTGGGGCACCTGGACCCTTCCCACCGCACTGTGGCAGGAGGCCTGTGTGGGCATGTTTTTATTCTCTCCCAATTAATGCTAATTTTTATAGGAAAAAATTAATTTTCATATAGTTAGGATTTTTTTTTTCCTCTCTGAGAAAATCCCAGTGTTTGTCACTGTTAATCTGGGTGATGTTCAATAGCTGAGTGTGTGACTTTTTTCAATTTAACTGTTTCCATATATAGATTTTTTTCCTTCTATGAACATATGGGGAAAAGCAAAAGTTGGTTTTTTTTTTTTTCTTGATCAGGTCTAACTATGAAACTCAGTGGACTCCAGTCGTGTGCTTAAATTAGAAGAGACCTGATTCTTCAGATGTAGGTTAAATCGGTTTGTGTGTTCACAACTGGGTTGTGAAAAAGTGATTTACACAGCATAAATCATCTGCTCTGGCACTATTTGCCTTAAGCCAGTTGTGAAGTTACAAGTGTTGAGTAAGGGGATGTCATCTGAGGTTCTCACCACCTCCCCAACCAGGTACACCTCCCAGGCAGAGACATGGGGGTATATACTCAAGAAGGAGGTTATCCCCTGTTAGAGTGCAAAGAGGACCTTAGCGGGAGAGGGAAGGGCTCCTCGTGCCCCTCAAGCAAGGGGTGACGCCTTCAGCTGGGGACCTGCCTGAGAGGCCATGAGCCAGGCAGAAAGTCAGTCACCGAACTGGGGTTTTGAGTAACTTGGGAGACAGGATTGATGGGGCAGACTAATGGACTGATAGAGGCTGTGGGACCAGCATGTAGAGAATGTGCTGGGGTACTACAGCTCTGGCTGTGGTCTATGCTCAGGGATCATGTAATCTTCAAAGAGCCTGTGAAGAAAGGGACCTGGATTTCCCCAAATATTGACTGCAAAAGAGTCGTGTCCCTGTGGGGGATAGCAGCAAAGCCTCTGAATGGCATTTGCTTCTGTGGTTGGAAGGACAGACTTCTGATGTGTGTTTTCAGTGTGCCTTTCTTCGACTGCAGTTCCTCCTGTCCCCGGGAAATCGGAGCCCTGCGTGTCCCTGGAAATTAAAACAAAAACTGGCTTCAGTGGTATTTCCTGAAATGCGTTTTCATCTCATTGAATCTGTCCTAACAGCAGCCCTGAAGCATCTGAGATTTCATTTCATCTAGTAGTGATCAAAAGCAACATCAGCAAGGAATAAATACACAAAGCCATACTGCGGGGATATTAATTCACATGACAAGGCACTGCAGTTTGCTTTATTAAAAAAAAAAGAAAGCTCATGTGGGGGTTTTCTTGGTCACCGAGTGTTTTACTCTATGAAACATCTGTATTTTGCTATCTGTTGTTTTCCTGGATCCTGGCTTTGAGGGAATAAGTTTCCAGCTGCTGCAAACGAAGCCGCAGCCCCAGTGAGAGTGCCTGAATTTGTGACATGCCTGGGACATGGGCAGCCAAAGGCAGGGGCTGAGCAGGGAGCTCGGCTGTGCCACGCCTGAGGCATCTGTGTTAATGGTTGGAAAGCTGCTCGCTCATCCTGGCAGGGATGGAGAGGTTCCTAGGTGAACATCCACCTCCCTTTTCCCCAGCATGAACGGAACCACTTTGTTTATAAAGGCAAACCCCACATGCCCCAACTAGGTGGGCATTCTTTCAGATGCGTTTGAAAGGGGCCAACTCCATCCACAGCTGCCCAGGACCGAGCTGCCTGTCGCAGAGTGTGGGACAGCTCAACCCTGGGGTTATTCTTGCCTGGTATGCACCACCTCATCACAGCATTGTCGGGGCGCGGGGACTTGGAGGTTGCTTTTCCCTGAGAGCAAACGCTTCTCCCTCATGACAGGATGAGTGATGCTGTTCCCTCGGCATGTACTGTTGGGTGCAGTCACTGGCTCCGCTTGCCTTACCTTGTCATTAAGCAGCAGAGACACTGCCGTTTTGAATTCGAGGCTTGAAGACAGTATGCTTTTAATTCATGTTAATAAAGCTGGCAGGGCTTTTTCAGCAACGTGGCTGCCAGAGAGTGATTCGATACTTTTGGGTTTAAACTAGGTGAAAGTGGGAAGATATCAAAAACCTGTTCCTGGAGGAAAAGAGCTGCTGCTTCTCACCAGAGTTCTCACACAGTGCAGCTGACATGGGAGATGCTGCCATTGTGTTAAGGGTCTCTCTGGAGGCCCCTAAGGTAGAATAACAACAAAATTTTATTTGGATCAAAAAAAAAAACAACCCCAAAAATTGATATATTGAAATCTAGGTTACAGAGGAGTGCTTTCCCTGGAAACACCCTGCTGATGTGCAACATTTCTTGGGACACACAGAGATTCTTATTCTCCAAGAGTCTTCTGTAGCGTATCTCTGGTGATGGGGTAAGCGCCGGCCCATGTGGCTATGGAAACCAGTATTTTTAAATCAGGAAAATTACTCATGGAAAAATACCTCTGTAGGCTGTCAGCGTTAAAGCCTTTTGCCAGTCAGCAAGAGTAGGGCTGCCGGGCATACAGGGAGAGCAGTGCCTCTTCCAGAAGACTGTCCTGCCCTGTATCAGTTGAGGGTGATGGGCACCTGCTCCTGTTTCAGCCAACAGGGCAGGCTTTGGGTAAGGGAGTAACTGGGAGGGTACCCAGTAAAACCAGCACAGACCTCCGCCAACTGTGGTATCTCCGCAGTTATGAAATTCAGACGGAGCTTTGGAAATGAAATATAATTTGCAATGCTATCAAGCGCTTCAGTCTGCAACTGCTGGTCACACGGAGGAGCTGCCAGCTCTTTCGGAGAGCGCAGGAACACAGTGTGTGACTGCAGTTGCACATCCTGAGTGGCAAGGAGACTGGTTTGGAAAGAGTTCAGGGCATGAGACCCCTGTGTGAAGGAAAGAATTAAGACACAGGTTTAATCCTCTTAATAAGCCCTCCACTAAAGCCATACAGGGGACAATGCATTCACGTGCTGTGTTTTTGACATACAAGAGCTTTCTTCCAGAATCAGGCTCCCAAACCACGTTTTTTAGCTGAATCATCAAGATATTAAAAATACTAATTGAAACCTCAGGTCTCATCCCAGTTCTGCTTTTTTGGCCTGTCTTAGGCCAGAAACGAACCTCATTCTGAGCTGGTCCCCCCGCCCTGAGCTCTGCAGATGGAACAGTGGGGGACAAAGCTGCAGAGTGGGTGCCTGGTCCCAGCCTCCCTCCTGGCACAGTGCCTCTGCACCCCTGGGAGCAGAGGCGGTTTCCTGGCATGAAGGAAGTGGGCATTGGAGAGTGGCTGACTGGGCTGGTTTGCACATCTTTTTCAAAATGGTCTCTGGTGGTGAGCGCTGCGGGCAGTGAGCTTGCACTTGCAGGCAGCTCTCCTTCCCGCTGATGCATGGTTGGTGACCTAGGTCTAATCAAATGCAACGTAAAAGCTTATTTATTGAGGCACATGTAGTTAGTCTTGCTAAAGAACAGAGGCAACTATTTGTTGAAGCAGCGTAATGATTTTTGCAGTTTCTTGTATACATGCAGACAAGGAGTATGACACAGCAGACTCTTTGTTGCTTTGGCTTTTAAGAATGGAGAATCTCCTTAGAAGATGGGTTATAAAATGCCTGGGAGTAGTTTATGCAATCTTCAGAAGCAGCTTACTCTCCTCCATTGCTTACATCAGCCTTTGAGTGAAATGATTCTTTAGCCTTACCTCATGATTCTTATGCTCTTTGTGGTGCTGCTTCATCACACAATGGGAATGTTTTGGCCCCTTTTATGTGCATGCTCGAGGCCTGACTATAGACTGTGAGGACTCTGATTTATTTATTTATTTAAAATACTTACCTAATATATATACACTTGCATTTGTGAACTGTAAAAACCAGTCAGTTGTTCACTGCAGGGTGACAAAGCTGGGCATCAGCAGGCATGCTGCGTGGCACAGTGGTGACCTTAAAGAGACGCACACAGGGCTGTGAAAATAAAGCGCTGAAGTAGCAAGACGTCTCTGCTGCCCCAATACCTATATTTCACACCTGCCTTGACTACAGTGAGCACATCACCCACTCAGTGCTGTCAGCTCTCCAGCTCGTGGCTTTGGCATTGCTGTCCCTGCTGCTGCTGGGGTGGGCGGCTGTAGGGAGGCAGACATCCCCTTCCCTCCAAATTCCTTCTTGTTTGTTCATTTTTGCCTTTCCCCTTCCCCGATTTCCTGCTTGCTTTGCCACCAGCCATCTTTTTGCTGCGTGCTGGTTAAAAGCACAACTCCCACGGAAATTATTTCATAGTACCAAGCTCAGAATAAACTGATGGGAGTTTCACAGGTTATTTAATCCCATCAGCCTTCCTATTGAAATCCTCCTTTGCTTTTTAAAACAGTAGCTGTGGACAAGCCCATTTTCTTCCTCCTTAGCATGGCTGTGTTAGGATGCCTAAAGACTTGATTCTGTATTTCCTCCCTCCTACTGAGATGCTGTTATAGCACCGAAATAAAACCTGACTCAGGTTTGTGGGTACCAAAATTCAGTCCCACCTACTGTTTGCTTTGCAACGCTGCCTGAAATATCATTTTAATTTCGTATTAGTTGCTTGCCAATTAAAGAGATGGAAAGGAAATCCGTTAATGGCACTTTTCACGAGCAAACACCACCACCCCCTGCCCTGATAACAAAGCAGCGTGTGCGTGAACATGGAAAGTGAGAGACGCTGAGCCTACTGTGCCTGTCAGCTTGGCTCTTTGCAGGGGAAAGAGAACAAAATTTACAAGGATGCTACTCTCTGAAGTGCGGTGTGCTCTGCTGGTGAGCCCAGGAAGGAAACAAAGATGACCAGTCCAAATAACTGAAGAGCAGCCGTAGTGCTAAGTGGATGCCCTGAAAAAAATAAACCCATCACGTTTGGATTTTTAAAGGGTTCAAAGGCAAAGCGAAATGCTAGTTGCTTAAATACAAAAAGCACTTTTGGAATGAAAAAATACAGTCTCACAAGAGATTATAGCCCAGCATTTCAGCTTTCAAGAACTTTGCTCCTTTTGTTTTCTAAGCGCAGTGTTTTATTAAGATGATAAAACAAGGCCTTTCAACAATTCTAACGGGGTATTTTGGGGTGGGGTAAACTATTGATTTTGATAATAGTCCTCAAGTAGGAGGAAGGATCTGGAAAGCACCAGAAAGCTTCCTGAGTATACCCAGAGGGTCTTCTGTGTTGAGGGGGCCACCCCCCTTGAAACCCGGCAAGCCCATGTTTTCCAGCTCAGCAGCCAGAACTGGGGTTGACATGCATGCGAACTGGAGATGCTTATTTAAGAATAACACACACACACACACATTTAAAACCCGTATTAAACTCTTTATTTTGTGCGTTTACCTTTCACTGCGGCGGCACGCTAACAGCAAGTACTTCTAACCACTGAAGGGAGCAGACAGAAATTGTCTTCTGTCACCTGAGGCTGACGGTCAGCTTTTCAGCCTGCGATCCACCCCAAGAGC
This sequence comes from Zapornia atra, assembly GCA_013400835.1. Classification (NCBI taxonomy): domain Eukaryota; kingdom Metazoa; phylum Chordata; class Aves; order Gruiformes; family Rallidae; genus Zapornia; species Zapornia atra. Next base: position 192,977 of record VZTU01024861.1, on the reverse strand, counting down.
CGACACAATCAGGCTCCGTAACAACAAGCAGGAGTGCTTGGTTTTCAGCAGCAGTGCTACATTATGGCGTGCATTAAGTTGCTAGGAAATCATTTTAGAGGAGCATAAAGTGTGATGGATTCCAGTTTAAACAGGGAGTATGATAAATGCCCCAAAGGTACCTCTGGAATGTGATGTTCCTGAGAAATTCTTTAACAAAGAGAACTGAAAGCGACCTGTCTCCACACACCAGGCTCAGAGAAGTATGGAGATAGTCTATCAGGTCACCCACCAGTGGATATTAAGCATTAACCTATTTCAAATGTTACTTGTGTTTAATGACAGAAGCTGAATAGGTCAGATGGGTTTCTGGTTCACACTAGAAGATGAAATGGTGTTTAGCTCTATATGAATAGCTGCTCACGCAAATCAGCGCATGTGAGCAAGGGTTACTGGGCCTACGTCATCACTGCCTCCTGTTTCTGAAGAACTGTGTGTTGTACCTCACGAAACAAACCCCAACGTAAAAGGTATCGAGCTTTAACACAAGTTTGTGATGAACACCGAGACTGCCACACAGTTCGTGCCAGTGGAGAGCAAGTTTAATACAACAGGCTTCTTGCGTGTTGGGTTGACAAGTGCATGCTCCTCCTTACCACAGTGCCTGAACCTGAGCCACTGTCTTGCTTTTCCTCTGCTCAATGAAAAAAAAAAGCCAATGGAATGCTATCCAGCATCCACAGGCTTGTCCTCTCCTAACGTACGAGTGAGGCTCTCATACCTCTCTTACGTTGTTCACGGTGTTGGTTGGGGACTTTTTGCTCTGAAAGGAATTCAGGGTTACTTCTGTAGGAAGCCCACCTGAACAGAAAGATCAGGATGGGTCTAATGTAACGACCCTTTGTCTCTATTCACATGCAATTCCAGCTTTCCCATGCTATTTCTGATCTTGCATATATCCTGATTCTTCCCTATAGCTATCTCCCTGCTAGTAATCATACACCCAGGATGGTATTCAAGTAGTTTTTACTGCCAACTTCAATCAGATGAGTTAGGACAGCAAAGAAAACTTGAAAAAAAAAATCCCCCACTGGTTCTGTGTAACCTTGGTTTTTTTTCTCTCTGCATTTCTCCACTCTTTACTGTAGACATATCCAGTGGTTTATGCCATACAAGAGACCAGCCAGTCAACACCCAAAAGCATGCAGCCAGTCTATCTTGTGGGGCGGGAGCAAGGGAAAACCCACCAGAGCTAGGGGAAACTGACCAAAGAAAACAACATCTAAGAGCAGATGGCTGCTTTCAGAGATCAAAACTGAATGGCATTTCAGTCTGACTTATGGGATTGCATGTGGCCATCAGCTTTGTGCTGACCTCCATGAACATGACCTGGTTTTGGGTGGAAAGCACTCTGCTGTAAGCCGCTCCCCTCAAACTAACATCACACTGGCATTATGGTATGAGGGAGGAGGCAGGGAAGAGCTTGTATTTCAGACCTGAAACACATGGCACATGTCCCAGGGCTGCTCTGTGCACGGTGGGTTTGAGTGTGCTTTGCTGTCCCTCCACGCCTACTAATTTATAAGGAGTTGCTTAAGTAATGTGAAATCAAACATCTCCTCTAATTTAAGGACAGCACCTGCTGGTACCACTTCTGGATATTTAAGATACTTTTTCATTCATTACAACATACCTAGGGCTGTTTTTGTGTCATTTCCAAGGAGTCAAAACTCCTTTCCTAGTACATACAGCATCATTCACAGATAACATGTCTATGTGTCTAGATAGGGAAGGGACCACAACTAGTCATAAGCAAGGACCACAGGCACAACAGTCAGGGAGAACCGTATATGGAGCATGCAGAAGCTTCTTCCTCCCCCCCTTCCCCTATTTTTTGTGACTTAATAAAAGTTAACCACTCCTTAACATTCACACAGCATGCAAACCATCAGAGTCGGGGTGGCTGACAGCGTTGCCCCGCGCCTCCCGGAGCACTGCTCTGCCCTGCAGCAAGGCAGGGTCTCAGGGCCAGACCCACAGAGATATTTAGGGGCCTAACTTCTATTTCAGACTTCAGTGGGAGGCCGGTACCTAAATAGGAGTTGAGCACCTGATTACCTTTGCAGGTCTGGGCTCGGGCGGAGGCAGCCAGGAGCTGCTCCACGTCCCCCGCCTGCCCGTGGGGAGCTCTGCTCGTCTGTGAACAGTGGCCGAACCGTGGTGCAGTGCGACCCTGGTGTTGTGAAGTAGCCGTTCTCCGACTGGTGACGGCCTGATTCACAACACCAGCTGCTGCACGGCACCTGAAGTGGGGGGGTCCCAGCCAGTCTCCCCCGCTGCTGGCCTCGTCCATGGTCTGCTCTCCTCCGGAGTCCATCTTCCACTCCTCCATGTGCTGGAAAACAAATGAGCTAGGTTAAGTCCATTGGTCCCATGGGTTATATACTCCTGCCTACTTAAAAGTATGAAAGTATGAAGGGTGTATGTCTTTGAGGGGGAAAAAGAACCCAAAACAACATAAAAGAAATAAAAATGGCAAACTGGCTCTGCACTCAAGATCTACTGCTTCATAGATGCAGGCACTGCAGTGCAATGATGGGGATGTCTAGAGCTGTGTTCCTGCTATTCACTTCCTGTGAAATGAACAGCATCACTGGGATAATCTTGGGAATAATGGAGGCTTACAGGTGGGAGAAGCAACTTAGAAACTCCACCAAGCCCTCAGAGCCACGGGAGAAACAGGTTGCTCTTTCAAGAATCCCAGAATGTTGCCAGAAGGAGGCATGCCCAGGGGACCATGTAGCTTCCTGACTGTGGTGCTACCATTAACCCTCATGCCTGCACCCTTGTCTGCTCCTCTGTGGTGGGTGAGACACCAGCGCATGCATGGTCCCTTCCCAGAGCTGCCCAGTGCACTGGCATTCAGGAAGGGGCTCCCACCCCACAGAAGTCCTGCTGAATGTCCTGGTCTGCAGCCCTTTACTCCCTTGCAAGCCATCCACCCCTTGGGAGCTCGCAAAGCTGAGGGACACAACCCCCTGCCAACCAAGAAAGCCGATCTTCCTTTGAAACCCCACAGGGAGTTCCAGATTCTGGCACTTTCCTATTGCTCAAGGGAAAAAGAACTCTCCCTCGCCTGTGCAGGGTTGGTGCCAGTGAGCGCGCTCGCCATCGCAGCGTGCCCGATGTGTCTCTCAGATCTGCTATATCTCATCCTTCAGCTTTTCAGGCAGACAAAAAAATGTGGAAACAAACACAGGCTTCTCCCTGATTCCCCTCAAAATGCCACATGGATGGTAAAATGACTAGCCCGAAATAGGTCATTCTGAAGGGGCTACCAACCCCTCCTTACTGGGCTATTTCATCTAGGCACATGTGAAAACAAGCAAATAATAAACTTACTCCTGTGTCTTATAGCAAATAAAAACCAAACCAAAGCCCAAAAGAAAGCTGAGTTTTCGTGAATCATCTTGGGACCGTCCCTGGGCTGAGGACCCACAGCAGGAGTCCTTAAGCAAAACAGACAAAAAGAAAGCGACATGAGACCTTGCAGACCTCCAGGGAGGAACTGCTGGGTTTTAACAGCTCTCCTGACACGGGTCAGACAAAACCGGAGGCAAAACTCCCGACCCTGCTGACGAAGGAAGTGTCCCCTCCATCCATGCCCACCACCCCAATTTAATCCAAATGAAACCTCATGCATTGTCTTTGCCCTGCAGAGAAGAGACACGTGGTCATGTTTTGTCCCCAGGCAGGAGAGCGATTAACATACGCGCCAACAGAAGACGTCCCAGAGAGGCAGGTTATGCAATCTGGCTGCTGTAGGAAACAGAGCTAAATTTCTTGACACCCGTCCATGTGCGCACACTTGTAAAGTCTCAGTCATGTTGTACTAACAGAGCTTTTATTTAAAGAGCAGTTCCTGGGATTTTAACACGATGGGAAAAACCTAATGCATTTATATTTTATGCGTTATCTATTATTCAGCCTTCAACCCTGAAAGGAAGAGCCTGAAAGCTGAACTCGTGTTGTGGCTGGTGCTGATCAATGCTGACAGGATAATGCCAGGTGAAGGTGAATCGTCTCCCCTAAGCAGATCTTTCACCGTGTGCAGTGGCACCGAGGACACCTGACGAAGTGCGCTGTGTCACACGTGGAGCAGCGCTAAATACTTCTTGTGCGTTCCCTGGGAACGCTGAAGTCTGCTGCTGGTACTGTGGGTGGGAAAAGGAAAAACCAAACGATCGAGCCTTTTTTTTTTCCCCCAAGCTCATTTAAATCCTTCTGAAACCTTTAGCGCAATCTGTGCTGAAGTGTATCAGCAGAAAAAGTGGGATACCATGTATTCATTGCTTGCTCCCAGGAAGAAGCTAATTTTAAAGCCCTTTTTGAGTAAAAAACCCCCCAGTATTATATGTTGTACACGTGAGAAATGAATATTTAATCTACTTTCTCTCCCATTAACGTATCAGAGATGGAAGTTGGTTTTCTGCTTCTTTACCCCCTCGGTCAAATAGTCCAATGTAGTCTTAGCTGAAATTTTAATGTTCTCTCATTTTCACTTAGCATGATTTTATTCCCTCATCTACGGGCAGTAGTTTCCATGTTCCCTAATGCTAAGCAGTCTGAAGGCTTTCTTACAATTCCAGCTAAGTTACGCCTATGTGAGCGAACAACCACCTGAACAGCCGAGTAACCAGCAGCTAGGGAACTGCATTCCCCACGCTGCCTCACTGGCTGGGCCTAGAAGCCTTGAGGAAAACCGCCTAGGCCTAGATCAAATATTTACTTTAGGATGACACTAGTGCAGTAGGAGAAGAATCTCATCTACAAAAAGGAAAATAAACTCACCCTACACCCCCAACCCAGATAATCCTGCCTAGGAATTAGCATTTAAAAATATGTATTCAGAAACAGCAAAGCGTCATGAGAAACCAGGCCGATGAGCTGATTTTTGCATGCCGAGTTCCCAGGTGGCGAACAGGGACTTGAGCCCAGGGTCAGCGCAGGACTTGGGACATCAGCTGCAACCCCATCCCACAAAGGTTATTACCGCCCTTAATATCCCATGCAAATAGATTTCCTTGCTTTGGTCACAGCAGTCTATTAATTCAGCCCTCTTGTCTGGTACATCTTTATCCTCTGCAGGTTAATCTTGCCAAATTCCTTTGCTGTAGTACATGTCACACAGCATATAATATCCAACAATGCAATTTTGCTAATCCTGTTTTATCAGCTTTGTTGCCCTGTCTGGTCAATCCAATAGCGAAAAACTGCACATAAGGTTTTTTGCCAANAATTAAATGGTTTGAGAGCAGAACATAGCATTTGGATATCCGCCAATGTCCTTCAGAAGCAGAATGTCAAGGCACTTAATTATATAGGTCTCCCAATTCTTTCCGCTGCCCCACCTACCCAGTCAGCTGAATTTAGTAAATGCAAGTGTAAAAAAAATAATTAAAAAATCAGCTCAAATCTATTTTTAAAACACTCTCCACGCATTAAGGGCTTGAAGATGGCTGAATAGTGATACATTTATCGCCCATTATCTTACTAAAAGATTAAACAAACGAGTAAAGACTGTCTCATTAACAGTTCTTTGTTGTCTTGTTTACTGTTTAGTGGACTCATTAACATTAATTATTAGAAGAGGAACATCAATTATTGCAATAACCTTTGTCAAGCCTAGCAGACTGACTGCTAAACAGCAAAGGGATCCATGTTCATTCAGGCAGGATTTGCACGGACAGAAAGAAGAAAAAGACAAGATGCCCCCCTCCCAAAATCTTCAACGCGGCTGTAAGGCAGCAGAGACACTTCCCTAACGGCATCAATTGTGAATTCTGGCCTCAGCACAGCATTCTGCTCAAGACCCTCTAGACGGAAGATAAAAGGGTAAATAAAATTCTGAGCTTAACTCCACGGGACTTGCTTACCCAGCTCTAAAGCGGAGAGATGTGAACAAAGGGATCCCTACTTCCTCTGGTGCTCGCCAGGCTGTATTTATTACACTAATTATTTTAACGCAAGGGAACAGCCCTTTCTCTCCCCCGTCATCAGTGCAGTGCATATGCTCGTATAAATGTAACGCGGACTGCAGCAGCGATTTCAGGGTTCTCCGTCCTCGCGCAACTACAGCTGACTGCTTTGCTGCCTCAGGTGAAGGGCATTTTTGCCCTGCTACAAGGTATTATGGCTTGGGCTCCTCTCCTCCTCCTCCACCCTCCAATTTCTTTTTCCTCTTAAGAAGACCAATCCCAGGTGGAGATCTCTTCCTCTGCCTGAGTGGAGATTCAGTGTTGTGTCAGTATTTTAAACACGGTGTATATTTCAGCAGCTCTGGCAGGAGCGAGGTATCAGCAGTAGTGCACCCGTTATTTAAAACACTGCGAGGAAGAGGGTTGAGCCACTAAGCTGGACCGGTCACCTCTGACACTGCTTCTCAGCCTAAAATACAAGCGTCTGCCTGCTCCTGAGAATGCAGTGAGCCTTTGCAGAAGGATCCTAAGCCCAATGCAGGGCTTGTAAGATTGTATTTATATACAAATAGAAAAAAGGGCAACTAAGCGCCACACTTTTTGCAGATGCTTCCACAGCTATGCACTGTGAGCTGCTGAGAGAGAATACACAGCTTGGTCCTTACGCCAGCCAAGGTTTTTTAAAAAAACCCCACAAACCCAACCCTTGCAGTATCTGAAGAGCTGCCCTGCGATGGCTGCCCCGTGCTCCGCATCACCAGGAGTCTTCCTCCTCACCCCAGAGCCCCACCGGTGCGGTCCACCAACACCTTCCTCTTGCTGCCCCCGGCAGCACATCGACTCCGCTTGCATCTCCCCGCTAATTAAAACGTGAAACAATTAAGCTGTTTGCTAAACTAGCGATTCTGGACCTACAGCCTCCTGGCCGGAGAGAAGTCCGCAGAGACAGCGTAGCCTGTTACCTCGGCATGAATTTGTGCTGACAGGACAGTCCATCCATCTTCAAGTCTTTAGGCAGCTGTGCTTACCTAGCAGAATGTAAACATCTCTGAACTTTGCTTACTGGATAAAAGGAAGCATTAGTTTCCTATTGCATTTCCTCCTACAAGATCAATCATACACACAGGCTAGACACAGCATCCCTATGTTTGTAATTAATCTCCTAAAGGAAGAACATCTCCTCTCAATCGATTGCTGTATTTGTATGCAGCCTTCCTGCAAGGAGGGAGTGGAAGAAGAAAATAAAAACCCCTAGCAGAATAATAATCAGCCGAACCCTTAATAAAGGCTGCTACGTGCTATATCTGCACGGCAAGATGCTTTTTTTAGGGAGAATATTCAAAATACTCTTCCAGATGCTGATTCTCTGTTGGAAAAGTCACCTTGTAATCAATGCTGATGATTAATATGGAGGACTTCAGGATTACTTTAGATGTCTCAATAGAGGGACTTTGTTTCATCAGGAAGAAATTCAAAAGGTTTTTCTTTTTTCCTTTCTTTATTTTCTGCTGTTTTCACCAAAACAATATGTATCTATTTACACACATATTCAATATACTCTTCTGGATGCCCACTGTCTCTTGCTAAGTGTTACCAACTGCAGACAACAAAACTGGTTTGTACCCTGCCCTATTTGTGCACAGGAGACTCCTTCCCACCAACATGCGTTCAGAAAGGTTGTTTTGCTCGCATTTTCCTTACTGTGCATGGGAATGTTTAGAATCCAAACTACGGAAATATTTGTTAAAAAACCAAACCAACCTCCCCTCCCACACTGCAACCTGCTACATCATCTATTTTATGAAGAACAGTTTCTTGCCCTCTCAGGGAATGAGGTTATCCCTGGAGGTGTTCAAGGCCAGATTGGATGGAGCCCTGGGCAACTTTGTCTAGATCCAGACCTGGAGGTTGGTGGCCCTGCCTGTGGCAGGGGGGTTCGAACTCTATGATCCTTGGGGTCCCTTCCAACCCAGACCATTCTATGATTCTATGATTCCATGTGCAAAGTTACTGCCCTTCTGAGACTGACCAAGGCTCAAAGTCATGAGTGGCTTAACAATCAAAGGGTAAGCAAGCCCTCTTCAGCAGTTCCTAGGACCCAGGCCTGACTCTCACTACCACTTTCAATCTGTCCGTTCCATTGCACACGATGCATCGAGCTCACTGACATTTGCATCAGGCCAGCTTGTTCTTTGTAATGAGAAAATAGTCCCCGAGACGTGTTTAGATGAAATGTACACTTTTGATAGGCACTGTGCTAGTCTAGGGCCTCACTGCCCATTTTGATTTAAAGGAATAATATGAAGATTTGTCTGTGGAATGCAATACCGAGAACCAAGTCAGAGCTTTTCTCCTGTTACCTGACTAGCAGCAGGACAGGGCTGCCACCATTCATGACAGAGCTCACTCTGCAGTACTTCACATGACCTGCTTTACAGGCGTGGAGGTAAGGGACTAACAATTACATGATTAAATATTCAGAAGTATTGAACTGTACATCTCTGAGAGGAGGGAAAAAAACCACCCCACCCCATTTTAGGAAACTTATTTACAACAGCAGAGAGCAGCACAAGTAAATATCACTTTAAGCCCATCAGCATCCACCGCTGGAGCAGGTAACAACATGGTCCTCGCTAGATGCTCTGCTACGGTATGGCCTCTGGGGACAGAGTCTGATCGGTTTCATTTTGTACTGTTCCTTTTTAGTTTAAGCATCTTTTAGCTCTAGAAAAATCAGTTTTGCCTCAAAGGAATTAGGATCTCAAACACACACAAAATACTTAAGCATACCATCTTCTTTCAGCATACTTAAATGATACAGCCTTCACTTAGATATATATATATATATCTCTATGATTTTCATAAAGAATTGGATGCCAATGCCTCCATTTTAGAAACCCGCTACTGGAAAATATATCTATGTGATAACGAGCTGGCTCTCTCATTTGGGAAGTCTATACCAGATTCATTGTTCAGAGGAATTACAAGCAAAATCAAGTGACAAATCACCGGTTTGAAACTTTCTGCCTCTAGTCACCCACTCGCTACACAACAGAGACAAAGCCACTGGGCTGATGGTGCTGGCACCTAACCCAAAATGATGGACATGTTAGGAAGAGCATTCAGGCACCCGACCCCTCGCCTCCTCCTCCCTCCTGGCTGCAGGGAAGGGCATTCTCCCTCACCACCAGCTAGATTTCCACAGCTATGAGGCTGCCAGAGGCTCAGACGCCTGTGTTGCTTTTTGGATGCCTCCTGCCTGCCCCTCCTTTGTAATGAAAACCCTGGATGAAAAGCATAAAGGTGCAGGAATTCAGTAACAAGCATCCCACCTCCTCCATCTTCTGTATGCCAGCGGTACTGAGCATCATCCTCACCGATGGAGGAGGGAGCTGTTCTCTGTTTTTTGTACTTTGCTCAGTCCCTGGGTTTTGACAGTCCCAGGTAAAAAAAAAAAAAAAAAAAAAGTCCCCCTCTCAAAAAGATGTTGTTTGCAGACACTGATTGCTAAAATTAAGGCACTGTTCAAACACTCAGTGTTTGATAAGGTGCAGGGAAGATACAGTCTGGCCACAAGTCACCGGCAATATAAAAATCAAACGTGTCAAGTATTCGACTGAAGGACAAATGTAAGCCCAGGGCTGGGCAGTGAGTATTAGCTGACACATTCTCTCTGTGCCTGTTTAACCGGGGACTTAAGACACTTGGCTGACTTGGAAGTTTTGATGCCTCGCCAATTGCCTTCAGGCTGCAAATCTTAGGAGATGAGATTTTCCTGTGGCACTTGACTCTTCTGGCTGAAACCCAGAGAGCTCAGAGGAGCAGACAGAACGGAGATGAAAGTAACCCATTAAAAATGATAATACACTCACTGCACGTTCCGAGTAAAACTTGTGTAGCGTGCAAAAGGAAGGGAATTTTCCTATTCCTGTTTCCACGTGATCATCACTGTCCTTTGCTCCTACGTGGATGGCCCTCAAATCTGGAGGGCCAGTAAATGCACACCATTCTTCAGGCTGCAATTACGTTTTCAATCTTGATGACTGCAGATAGGGCTCTTCTCCTCATCTCTCTTCCTCAACAAAATTAAAGATAATATTAATGCTAGTTCCTCCCTCCCGCTCTCAGCCTGATACCACAGGTACCTTCAGCTCTTGTCTGCCACATCTTTATTGGCCAAGTCATAGACTGGGCATAGGGAGAGCTAATGTAACATGATGGCCAGGTTAACACAAAGTCTAATAAAGCTGTAGCAGTTTGAGATTTCAGTCAGTGTTGTGGCATGGTGCCTCTATTCAGGGAACACTGCTACAATCTTCGGTGGATGGGAAGGCTATTCAGCACCCAGGACCGGATCAGCAAGGATGCTGTTGGTCAGGATGGAGATGTACCAGCAGAGTTTAGTGGGCAAGGTTTGCACAATGTACCATTTCTCCCTCCAGAGATACCAGCTGTCCGTTACCATATGAGCAAGAAAACAACATATATGCATCAAAAGACATCAATGAGAAATTCAGGTCTGCAAACTTACACAAATACAGTCTTTTTAGCAAAGGGGGTTAGCCACGGTTGAGCCTTCCATGGATAAAAGGATGGAAAGCACTTCCTCTACACACTTTCAAATAAATTATGCTGAGAACAGAAGCATCAGAAAAGTTGATCAGGGGTCTGATAGTGCTCCTTCTTAGGAAAAAAAGACCCCGACCTCCTCCAAATTCTATCTGCTGTTTGCTACGCTTCTTTCACAACTGGCTACCCTTCTGTTCACAGACCTGGAGAGGCTGGAGACATGCATTTCTCAAAGCAAGCAGGAAGACAATAACAGAATTATTCAGTTCTGTTGAAGCCAGATAAAAACCATGATCAGCGTAAGAATTCAAAATTATATCCCTAATGAAATGTAGCTTCTGGTCCCAGATATTTCTTCCTAACCCTTCCCCCCCAAAAAAACGAAACCTAACCCACCCAACCAACTGAAACCAAAACCTCCTCAAACAAATGAAACAAAAAGGATAAGTACTTAAGGATAAGTATGCAAGACCTTCCCTTTTCCTTTGCCGAGGTCATGGTGCAACCTTACGTTAGCGCAAGGCGTCTGCACAAAGCCATCCCCTCTTTTGTTACCAAACCAGTGGGAAAAAAAAAGCCCAACAAACCCATGAATCAAAGTGCAAATACTTCAGAGATTTCCCATTAAAGCTGCAAACTTGATAGAGAATCACATATGGTCAGTCGTACCATAAACGCGAAGCCACAGTCCTAAATCCAGCTGGTCTCCTTTATCACAACAGGATGCGTCTGTCTAGCAGTAGTCACTGAAAGAATGAAGTAATCTAGGATCTGGAAGATAAGAAGTTGGAAAGAGGCATGTTTGAGAATTTCAGCTTAATTAATAGCAATGGATTTTATTATCTTTTGCCTCCAGTTTTGTTCTCGGTTCTTTTTTCAGACTCGCTCTCCGTTAATGAACGGAATATAATGAGGAAAACTACATACAAGAGTTTAATTAAGCATTTAATGGAGGAAAAATAAAAGTACACAAAACAACACCACGACAGGCCCACCACAAAAACCCGAGACCGCCACGTGTTTGGGATTCTCACTATCCAATATTCTTGCCTCCATGGGGGTGTGTATTATTATGGCACTAATCTGTTTAACACAAACACGCACCAGTACCTGAAGGTGAGAACGTGTACCTGAAGACAGAGCTGACAAAACACACTCACACGCGCAAAGTAAAAAGGATGCTCGGGAACGAAGCTGAGGTTGGGTTATTTGCACAAATAAGGTTTGGGGGTGGTTTTTTTGATTCTCTTTCCCAGCAGAGCTGCCAATAAAAGTACTCCTGTCATCATCACAGCCTCCTGCAATGTGAACACAGCGTTTTTCTGTGTGTGTGTGTGTGTGCGCACGTGTCCAGGCAGCTTTTGTTCGCGTTTGTCTACAAAATTCTAATAGGTGTCTTTCCTTGTGCACTGGCTTGTGTGATAGCGGTTTAAGAGACAAAACCAAGCCCTGTCTTTAATATAGTGTTATCAGAGGCATCTCCCCTGGGGACGCGTCACGGCCATCTAGCAGACACCTAGATGAGATATGCGCTTCTTTGGAGAGATATTGCCACAAAGCGTTGGAGAGAAAGAGCGGATGCTTAGCTAATAGATGCGCATAATTACTAATCTGCGATTCTTCTTAATGGGAGATTTTGACAGGCAGTTTTGAGAGGTATCACAAAGACATGCAATAGTGCTGCTGAGTTTGCGACTCATTCCTCTGGAATCCTCCAAGCTGAACTTTTATTAGCTATAATTTATTTTTTTTTTCCCCCTGCTACCTTCAACAAATATTTGGAGATCTCAGCCCATCGCTGTTCCTCCCCCCCTCCCTGAGGAAGTGTGTCTGAACAGAAACATGCATCCAGATTTCCCTGCATCACAGCGGAGCAGAATGCTGTTCCTGCCATGAGAGAGGTTAACGTAAAGAGGGCACTACAGAAATGGAACCGAGTTGCCCGTATGGAAAGCCGATTCCTACCTAAGGTAGAATATCAAAGGGGAGATGGGGTGTTGCCACAGAGAGATGTCTTGGGAAGCTGATCACCCTAACTCAGAATCAAAGTACGGGGGGACCATGTTTTGCTCTCAATGTCAGAGCTGCAAAACCGTACATACCAGTTGGGCACAATGGAAGAGACCTGAAACTCAGGGGCATTTTCCCCTGCCTCTCCTCTGCATCCCTGCACACCAGCACAGCTGAGGGCAAGGTTTCTCATTCTTGCTATTCCTGTCCTGGAGAGGAAGGGTGGCCTGATTCACTGCTCAGCTGGTTTTGCTCCTGTGATTTCAGGGGATGCCCTAGATGTGCTGCAAGGAATTAACCCCTCGCACTCCTTCCCACACTCCCTCTTTTGTCATGAAGCATTAATACCGAAAGAAACCGCAATGGCACATCTTGCTGCAAGCCAGAACAATCAGCACAAAGCACAAGAAGTCCAAACCCCGAGTGCTTTGAAGCAGCCTACATTTGCCTTTTTTCCCCTGTCTTTCCTTTGCATTCCCACCATACCTGGTCACCCTTTGCAGGAGGTGATTGTTCTTGCTAAAACCCCTTGTTCGCCTCACCGTCCATCCTCACATTCAAGCATCCCAACGCTTTGAAGAAGCGACTCGGAAGGGCCCCAACCTTTAACGGAGCAAAATGTGGTTTAAAAAACCCCCCAAACCACGCAGTAAGCCTCAGGGGGCCACACGTGTGACAAGTTAAGGTGGGCTACTCTTGGAAGGTGAGAGGGATGCACGGAGATCTGAAGGGCAGCAAGCGGCACTCTCCCCAGCCGCAACAGCACACGACGGAAAGGGCTGCTGCGTGTCTGCGGCGCTTCAGGAGCCCTGTCATGCACTGCAAACATATTTTGAAAGGTTTTATAAACAAATCCAAAGGAGGTTATTAAATTCACCATTCTGTGTGTACAGAAGGCATGAAAAAAATTGCGAATCGGGTAAGTAAATAGAAGTCTAACCGCAAATAATAAAACTACATAAATAATACAAGAATGATGACTAGATTGCTGTATTTTGAGTGGATTTGAGGCAGATGCGAAACAGGTGGTAATTATTTGCTACAGAGTAACTGCAATTTACTTGAATTAACTGCATAATACATTTTGGCCACGAATCCTTGTATTAATGCAATGTTTTCTGAACTTCTTTTTTTTGGGAAAAAAAAATTAGTAGCCTATCAAGTTACATTTTACCATAGCACTTGCTTTTATCCTCAATAAAATACAAACGTTTAGGCAGACCTCTGAGGTCAGGCAAGCTGCCAGGGCGGCAAGGACCAGGGACTCCAGGCAGAAAATGAGCACTGGCTCCATGCAAGTGTTCTCTTCCCGCTGGTATTGCCCCAAACACCAACGCAGAGTTACCGCACCACGACTCCTGCTGCTGTGCCCAGAAATTTCACCCTGGGCATCTCCGTGGACCATGCGACGGGGTTGCAAGGTAACTCCTGTGGCTTTATTTCTCAGTCACAGAGTCACAAGGTTGGAAAATACCTTTTAAGATCAACTCCAACTGTTCCTGTCCTATGCTAAACCATATCCCTAAGTAACTGATCTACCCTTTTTTTAAACACATCCAGGGAAGGTGACTCAACCACCTCCCTAAAGGCAGTACGTACCTACTACCTTTCTCCTTGTTTCAGGCATGTAATCTAATTATGATGATGTTCCAGTAGAAAACTTCCTCTTAGATCTGGCACGCTATTCTTTCGGCACAGGATGATGAAAAATCTTGATGTGCTTCTGTTTGCTGCCTTCATAAATTAAAATGCTGAAAAGAAGAGTAAGTGGTGCCTGAAACTCCACTGGCAGAAAACGCGTTAAGCAAGAAGCATTAAAGCTCCCGTGCAAGGCGTGTGTTGGCTATATTTAGCTCTTTACCCCACAGGATGATGACCTGAAAGCGGAACGAAAAACGTGCTGAATCACCACATCTAAAATAATAGGCTCCTCTTCGAGCAGAATGTGCCAGCCACACAAAACCGAACCCGAGCCCTTTTTCACCCTACATCAAAACGTGTGCTGAGCTGACAGAGACGAAGGAATACCCGAGACCTTCCCGAACGCGTGGTTCAGAGGAGCGTGGAATTAAGGAAGCCGGTATCCCCATTGTTTTGTGGAAGGAGCGCTCTATCTGTTCTGATGACCCAGCGCACCGTGACTGCTTCAGAATACACACATTACGTGAATATTGGATCCCACACCACCTACCCTATTCAGGACATAAGGGCAAGGGAGCTGCCTTCGGTGACGCTGTCCTGGCACACGTGAGGATTTAGTCCTGCAAATCCTTGATCCCATGGCGATGCTGATAAAATTATGGGGCGGGGGGAGGGTAAATAAAATAATAAAATACGTGTCCTGGCAAAAGTCTTGCACGTGAAACTTATCAAAGGCACGGGCAACGTGCGTAAAGCAGAGCAAGCCTTTAAAAAAGGCAGACAAATGCTGAATTTTTGAAAAGGTGTTTTAAAACAAGAGGCGTATTTTGTCAGCTAAAGAACTATTTTTAGAGAAAACTTAACGTATCGGGTTCCTACCTTGCTAGAGTAAGCGGTGCTACGGTACCATATGGCGGTTTCCACCAATGGTGGCAATAATATCTTTTTTTAAAAATAATATCCTTTTTCCTCTCAACAAGCTTTACAGATGAGTATAGAAAAAAACCACACTTGAATTAAGCAGATGCTTATGACTTTCCTCCTGGCAATATAATGTGATTTATTGAGTTATACTGCAGTCTTCAGCTTTTTAACCAGATTAAGGCTGAAAAGAAGCCGGCGACTAAAACATTTTTCCATTTTTATTTATATTATATTCAGTTACGTTATATTTTTAGTTAAATAAACTTGTGGGATAGTACAGAAGCTACAAGACCTAATGGCCCGGATGCGTAATTAATCAGATTTGAAAAGCAAGTTACCATTTATCTACATAAAACAAATAGAGTCTATTCTATTAAGCTAACCCATTCAAATCACAAAACCTGACTGCTGCTAGTGAGAATATTTTGCTTGGCAAAGGTCCTAAAGGTTCTAAAATTATGTATGCTATTTTTATTTCCTCCTTGGATTGGATTAGTTACTAAGCAACTGAAGAGTTCAGTTCTGTTGGTTAACAGGCATACTGTATTTCATAAAATTGGTTACTAGATAGGACCTAAGTGCCTGCAAAGAAAAGATAGTACAGCAGTTCCTTTGGAGACTATTTGCTTGCAAATGGTTTTGTACAGCCAACTGTCCTGGCTTACATTTTAAACATACATAATTACTATCTCTGTTGCAAGTGGGTTTTGGGTTTTTTTTTTAAACGTTTTCTCTTTAGGTTTTATATTTTTAAGAAAAGAGGGATTTCTAAATTGGCATCCTCCTTGACGAGGGAATTTGATCACTTTGAATTTCCTAAAGATGCCACTAATGAATCGGAGCTAGGTCATCAGTGTAATTCTCACTCTTCGGTGCTTTAGAAAGAAATAGGACACAGTTTAATAATAATGATAAATAAAAAAAGGTAAAAAGCAGCGGGGAAGATAAAGAAGATGCCCTGAAATAGCTCTCACTCTTGAAAATGAACAAGAATTCTGGCATAATGGCAGAATACCTGTAACATCCTTTAAGTCGCATCCAAAAGTCCTACCTTCAGCTGATCTATTGCTATCACTTGTAATCACAAATGTTCTTCATATGGCCATGGTTTTGTTACTGCAGAAGGAAACATCCCATATTTCAAGCCTCTCTGGACTGTGAAGTGCGCTGTTTACTGCTGAAGCCCTATAAAAGCTCCACAGTGCCCCAAGCCATTCAACATCACGAACTATCTGCTGCCAAGCCCTCCTTAAATTGGGTAAAAGGTGGAGCTGATGGGTGGTTTGATGGCCGATTCCTTTGGCTGAGGTATTTCTCTGTAACTTCAGATTCTGTCAGCTCAACCCAACCTCCTCCTTTTGCAAACTCGCACCTGTTTGAAGGTGATGTTAGTTCCAACACTCCCCTTTCAGTTTGTTTTCTAGGGTTTTTGTTGTTGATTTGAGGAATGAAATACTGATTTTTTACATAAGGTTTCTCTGAAACAGCCCCTGGGAGAATGTGTACCACTAGACATACGTCAGCACCTTTCCTGAAACAAAAGGTTGTGCCTAGGTAAGTTATCCTCCTCTCTCTCTCTGAGCCAGCTGATTTTCCACACCGATGGGGTAGCATGGCTGTAGTTCACAAAGATACTCCTCCACCCAGGGATGCTTCTGGGCTGGATGGGAAGAGCAGGCACGTGTGCAACCAGCTGCCACATCAAGCATCTGCCCTGCTCACGTGCAGCTTGGTACGGTAAACTCTCTTCCTTTCCAGCCTGTAAGGAAAGAAACAACCCCATTAAGGCTGACAAGGTATTTCTGAGGTCAGGATGCACCAACTTTACTTGCTTAGCCACAATGCAGCAAGGGAGACCCAAGCTGAAGTGAAGGGGTTGCCTGGCATGGCTTCTCTTCCCCATGAAAGCTTCTAGGAAATACCCTGATAGCAGAGGGACAGAGAGAGATGCTGGAATGTGCATCAGCTTTGCAGCTGCCTGTGCCATCCGTTTCTTCTAGGCAATGTGTTTAAGCTCATACCCATAAATAGACACTACCGGGTGATGATAGAAGGAGTTGGAAAAGCTTAAAGTGGCTACTCCATAAATCATTTGCATTCACTAGGTTCCACCTGGGCCCTTGCTGTACTCTCCTTCCCTTGCTCGCTTTGACAGGCAGCGCACAAAATGGGTCACTTTTGGCTCCCTTGAATATTTTATCACTAAAAAGGGAAAAGTGAAAGGTCGGTGTTCAAAGGGATTCCTTGTCCACAACTCTGTGCAGCTTCAGCAGTCTAGGTAAGCTCAGGAGCAGAGCTTTCAAGATACACACAAGACCTCTGACAAAATCACTGCCCTGATACCACAGCGCTTCCCCCTGCGTGGCTCCTTGCTGTCTCGAGGCTAACATGGATACACACCAAAAAAAGAAAGAGAAATATCTACTTGTAGATGCTGAAGTTGACCCCCAGCGTGTAGTGCACTATTCTGGAAATTAGTTCAGGCAATTCATCCCCCTCCTTTCAAGCACAGTCTATTCCTTAAGCATCAGTCTTCTACAAGTTTTATTTAAAACACTTACAGAACCATTAGTGATGCTTCAAGAATGCCTATGGGGGTACCAGGCCACCCTCCTGCACCGTAAGAGTCTACCTTCCTGCCAACAAAGCGGCAGCACATTTGCACTGCAAGCTGCTCACTTAAGTATCACAACCTCTGCAAAAGGCTACCTGGAATCTGATAAATGAGCCATTTTGGAATCAAAGGGAAGGGCGAAGATCCGCAGCTGTGATGCCTCCCACCTCTGCACTCCAGCCAGCCACAGGGACAGTGACATTTTGAACATTTCTGCGGTCCCATTTAAGCCCAAAGCAGTCGTGGCTTTACGGTGTAAGTCAACCCTGCAGATGCCATCAAGAGCGCTGAGGTCTCTTTTTCACACAAGTACTGCACCACAAGATGCGCACCCCAAACCAGACATGTGGCAAATAAACGCACATTTTATTTAAATCCCCTCTTGGCTTTTCCAACAGGAACTCCGGAGTCAGCTGGGAGGGGGACAGCAGAGACAGAAGATCCTACATGGCTGATGCTGGGGAGAATAAGGAAGGAGGGTGATCAGCGTCCCAGCACCTGCTAAACCAGTGGTGCCATTTTAAACAGTTTGAATACTGATGATTTGGACAGCGACATGAATGAAGTGTACTTGAAAACACAAAGCATTTAAAAATCAATGGGAGAGTCTAAGATGCCGATCTGCGGTTCCAGTAATGGAAAATCAGCATTGCTAGTAGGTATGCTATGCTGTGAGACCCCAGAAGCAAGCCAGTACAACACAAAGCACAAAGCCAGTCCTTACCTGGCGTTTTACAGTGCAGCTTCTCTCACCTCACCAAACCTTTGCCTTGCTGTGCCCCAACATAGCAGTTCTACCAATAGAGGCCAAAGTGAAGGCCACTGCAGGTACAGGCACTGTTAGACCCATGAAATAATATCAGAACCAAGGTTTCAATAGCAGATATGCCACTTGGCAAAGTAACCATCGCACCGCCTCTTACAAGCCCACGGGCACAGCTCAGGAAGGCCCTGCAGAGACCCTTCTTGGATGCAATCCTGCAAAATCTCTGAGTGAGGCCGACCAGGAGGTCTTTGTTTTTGCCATGTCCACGGTCCTCCTGACTTTAGCAGGGCTGCTCACACACCCAGCTCTACCTGACCCACAGCTAAGCTTCCAAAAACTTCGCATTTTGAAGAAGTGAAGCA
The DNA here is from genome assembly GCA_013400835.1 of Zapornia atra. Lineage (NCBI taxonomy): Eukaryota > Metazoa > Chordata > Aves > Gruiformes > Rallidae > Zapornia > Zapornia atra. Next base: position 174,134 of record VZTU01024861.1, on the reverse strand, counting down.
AGGAGGCCGAACCTAACAAAGGAAGGAATTCTAATAGAAATGTCTCACCAAGCGTGAAGTCTTCTAGACCTTCAATTTATTTTCCAACACAAGTCTATGCTCCTGCAGCCCGCTGCTGCGGGGTGCTATGCATCAGTGACTCCCAGGACTTCCCCCTCAGCAGCATACCATCATCTGGTTCCGTGCAGCAGCTTCACCCTTGCGGCTCCGGCTCTGACTGCCCCAAAACCGCAACACTCATGCAGCATCACACAGGAACTCAAATGGCAGTTTTGAGATTTTCAAGCTAACCCACTCCCAAAACCATACCCATGCAAGCTGGGCTGCTGATTTAAATGAGAGCGCTGGCAGGTTTGCAAAACCAGGTCGCAGGGAAGGAAGGAAAAAAAAAAAAAAGGGAAAAAAAAAAGAGTAAATCCCCCATTTCGTAATGCCTGAAGATGGTACGTGTGGGAGTGATGGGGTTTCTTTTCTAGGAAAAAAACAACCCACAACCCAGTGAAACTCAAGGAAAGGAAAACGAAGCCTTGCTTCTGAACGGAGACAAACTGCCGTCTTACCAGCTCAAGTAAATTGAAGGTGAAGGCTTTGTCAGGAGCAGCGCTCTGCGGAAGACAGCCAGAGAAGAAGAATTTAAGATTTCTGGGACAGGAAGAGTCACAAGAGATGAACGTTGTATGATTTAATTATCCAACTGGAGGGATAAATTAAGCTTTTGACTTGGAGCTGCATATAAAGAGAGCAATTAGACTTCTCTTTAAGAAAATTAGCATATGGTTTAAGATGGGAGTAAGGATTTAAAATGCAAGTATGGAATTGTTACTTATATGCAATGGTAATGGATCCGTAAGCTATACAGATTGAATTAGATGCTCCATTGTTTTATATCAGTTTCCCTTTTCCAAAGGGAAAAGACCTTGTGCTGGTTTGCACCACCAGAAGCTGTGCCCCAGTGAGTTCCATTTTTGGTGTGGACATGGCATCCACCTTTCACTTAAGTTCTCTCCATTCCCAAACCCGCACTGCTGCTGCATACTGTGACTATGTATTATTCATAGATTATTAATCCCCTTAAAATCGGTGTGTGCTGGGAATCTGCTCTTGAAATGGGGTCTGCGTGTTTTGTGCATGTGCATAGAGTGAGTTCGGGCTTTTGTGATAGATTTTAAAATACAGACTGAGTAGTTTGCTTTCCCTCTTATATGAGAATTAATAAGATAAAATAATAATTTTAAAAAGTCTGTGCCTTTATACTCTGGGCTCCATTGGCACTGCACGAAACAATTCCAATGAGATGAAGCCCTGACATTAAAACAAACAGCAAACCCATAGCAAACCAAAGCATCTCCATCAAGCTTCAGGTTTTGCAAGAGGGTAAGCCAGTATGAGTCCTTTGGCCAAAATAAAGCCCTGCCAATCTATTCCAGCTAGGGAACAAGTCTTAAATCATTAGAAAAATACTTAGTAAAAGATTTAAGGTTTAAATTAAGTGATTTTTTCCAGATTGGGAGCGTATATAATCACATTCTTTATATCGTGCACCAACTTTCAATTAACTATGCCCTCTGTTTGGAAACCTACCAAAAATTGAGAGAGATCTCTCACATCAGTATAGAGGCGAGCACTTTTGACCACGTGTAAGATTTTGTTATGGTATCCTTATTTGAACAAGTAACAATTCTGAGGAAGTCAATGTTTGTTCTGCTATTGTATTTCTATCTAGCAGCACTTTCCAGAGCAAAGAAATTGCTCTATCATGCGTGCAGGAGCACTTGGCTTGCACATAAAAAAGTCCCCAGAGGGTTAAACCACCCCCTCCCCCCCCCTCTCAACCCAACACTTTGTGAAACCCTATCAACATGTTCACAAATTGCACACCGAAGAACCGGCTGGTATAAATTGGAATGCATTTAATACCCGAGTGAGGAGGAAGGCACTAACTCTTAAGCAACAACCTCTGGGGTTTTTTTGTGTAACACACTGTCCAACAAAATGTTTAAGAGAGTAATCATTTCCATTCATGATCTTTTACCCTATGCTTCTATGGTCAGATAATTAACTTCTCTAATGAAAAAAAAAAAAGGAAACAAAAAGAGAAAAGAGAGAAAAAAGGAAAAAAGAAAAAAAAGAAGGAAAAAAGAAGTCGGTGCCGGTTTCAGCACGTTAATGTAAGCACACATTAGTTTAATTTCCCATTGAACAGATTCATGTGGCTCTGAAGCCACGGGATCGCAATGGTAAAAACCTAATGTGATCTGACCTCTTTTATACAGAAAAATGGGTTGATGGAAAGAAGATGTAACATCTGCAGCTTTACACATTTCTTGTATTGGCTAAGGTTTTGTTAGGAGAAGTATTGGAGGGGAAACCATGAAGACCGAACACCTAGGTGATGTGTATCACTGTGCTGGTCACCAGTTATTAATTCAGCCTTGTACATAAATCCTTACTATAACACAGCACTAAAATAGAGTAGAATGTATGTTTAGAGTGGGGGGGGGGAAAGCAGTTCTCCCTTTTGTAAATCAAATAGCTTCACTTACTCTGAGATAAATTTCAGCTATGAACATTTTTGAAAGTATAATGACATCGAGCATCGTGATGACAGAGGCTGCTGCAGAAAAGCTTCCTTGGTGGACATCAACTGGCACTGGTAACAATCGGGCTGCTGACATGGTCCTTACCCGCTCCCAGGGCATGGAACAGGCAGAAGCAAACAAGTGCTTCTCACAGATACACCCCAAAAGCCCAACAACCATCAGGAACCAATCCCTGCACCCACACATTGCACTGGTGCCGTGTCCCATCCGTCCCTCCCTCCTGAACAGACCACCCGCTGAACAGGCAGGAGTGAGTGTTTAGGACCAGGCATATTTGTGCTTTTCTGTCTCCATGCTGACATTGCTTGCATGTCCTGCCTTCAACACTCAGGTTTTGCTTTTCTGTATCTGTGCAAATCCTTGAAAACACTGCTTTGTCAGAACTGCATGTCGGGAGTGGGTCTTTGTAACATCTGCCCAATGGGACAGGTGAGTATTGTCTCTCTGCGTGGTCTGGGTGTGTAACTGCCCTCCTCTCCCACCCTGCAAGTTGAATTCCTATGGTCCAGGCAGTGCTTTCCAGGAAGAGGCTGTGAGAGAAATGAAGGGAGCAGGCTGTGGCTGCCAGATGGCTGTGTACCCATCTCCCGCTCCCTGGTGCTACCCCATCATGCAGCATCAACTGCGAGCTCCAGTGGGAAATTAATTCTCTCCCTTGCTTCTACTCAGGAAAGTTTCCACTACACATTGTAAGTTTACAGCGTGCATCGCCAAATAAGCCCCAAGAAGGCAGGGAAGACAGCCATGCTGATGTTAAGTGACTTGCTCAGCATCAAATGGCAGCCAGTTAGCAAAGCTGACCCTGGGTCGCACACGGCGTAGGCTTCAAGAAGCAGCAGCACGCACTGGAAGTTGGGGAGCAGGTTTGCACAGCCCACGCCATGGGTCAGTAACACCACATAACACACAGCATTCCTAGCAGAGGTGGAGATGCATCAGATTTGCTCTTCTGCAGCTGTATTTGCTGCTATAAAATTCTGCATGTGCTTCAAAAAGCGAGTGCACCATGAGGAATCACTTGAGTAGTCAGTGCCTTGGGATTTTGCTGCCACCACAAAACAGCAGCCCATACAGAAGCCTACTTGGAATTAACTACTTGGAAAAGACAAAAGATCATGTTATTCCCAAGAGAAAAAGAAATTACCTTCCCCACCTCTTCCTCTGTTGAGGACAGCGGACTGAGTGCCAAGTGTCATGGATATCATTTTGCAAATACAGGTTGTAAATACTTATTTAACGCAGCATTTTTACAAATACGAGTGCCCAAGCCTCTCTTTTGTGTAACACTGTGGGTTACAAAGGTCTTAGAGATGGGGATGGCTCTCCCTGGCAATCCTCTACCTTCCTGAGCATACTGGTCATAGGGGAAGAACAGTGTGCCTGAATTACCGCTAGCATGGGCGTGAAATACATTAGCACACAGGTTTGAAAGGCTAGTTTCGGAGGCTTATAAACCCCTATATATTCCTTTGAACAATTAGTTCTGGCAGCAAGCCCTTTAATCCAATAAAGCCTCATTGTGTCAGTAACAGACCCCACACAACATGCAAACCGTACAGCTCCTGTAAAGCAGCACGCGTGAGAGTGAATTAGCTGTCAAGAGCACAGGTCTGGGGTGAAGTTAGCCCCAGCACAAAGGCAAGGGATTTGCACCAAGTCAGGTTTGTCTCTTACAACATCCACAGGCTCTGAGCTACCTGCAGAGAACAGGACACCCTCTATGGACTTCAACAGGCAACATGAAGAGTACCCCAAATGGGGCTTCTTCATAGGCTTGAGAAAGCCACACAAAGTTATTCACCGTGTCCTACTAATGGTCTCTGCTGTTGCAATAACTGAAAGATTACATGGTGCAAAAATGATGACCTCGGAGTGAGTTCTCAGCCAAAACGCCCTTAGGTGAGTAGTCTCTTTCTATGTTAAAAGGACTATAACCCTGTGAATGACAAGACTTGAGCAACTCTGGCTTCCTCATCAGATCTCTGGCCAGAGGTAAGAGAAAAATGAAGGCTACAAGAACACAGAACTTGTGAGCTTCAAAGCCCAACATTTCAGAGGATATAAGGGAATATGTTGTCCCTGTTAAAAACAGAGCCCAGTGCTCAGAAGTGAACCTAAGCCTAGAAATGCCCTGTCATCTCCCCCCTCCAAAAAAATCAAACAGCACAAACATGCAGAGAAACACTACACAGACTTTTGTTTTAAATTACAAAGGAAAGTGCTATTGCACTTTGAAAGTCTATTAACTGTTGGCCTTAGCATGAACCTCCCAGCCTTGTCAACCTTAGCAAGAAGGGGCTGAGGAGGTATTTTCAGGGCTTTAGTGACTCCATTTTCATTCACAGTGCTTTTTTTGGCAGCAACACCTAAAAGCCAAAGGGCCCCACGGGATCCCCAAAGCCCACTGGGCCCATCTGCACTCTGGACTGGCTGAAGCAGAGACCAGAGCAGCAGCCACTGCTTCTGGTCACCCCCTTAACTTCTAAATCATCTGAGGTGTGACTAACCCCCTACACTTTTGCTTTCCAGCACTGTCCCTCTGACCTTGGCTCATGAGCCTTTCCCCTCATTGCATCAGATTCAGCCACAGAGAAATGAAGACTCTGAATTGCTCTGCAGAAGCCAGAGCGATATAAAGGCACAAAAGCACTGGTTACAGAGGAATTCAGCGTTTTCACTGCCAACCCCCAGCTCCAGACATCAGCTCCAGTCAAATCCACCCAGACAATAAAGTCATTTATCACTTGAGGACCTGCACAGGTTCAATACCTGATGTAAAGCAGATGATTGCTTCCATTGATTCAGATGAAATATCCGAGCAGAGCGGCGGCCGGCCACAGCTAGGGCGCATGCACGATTTGTGATGGTTTAATAAATAAACCATTGATTACAAAATGGAGCCTGATAAATCCTGACGGCGCACATCTGCAGCTGTACCTCTCCTCTGACTCCGGTAATTAATGGCTTAGTACTGTGCCACTGCTAAGTGAGGCCCAGCTCATCCAGAAGCAACAGCACATGTCAGCGACATCTATGCAAACACACGTAATTACCACACCCCGGCACAGATGACAAGGTCACTCCCTTGTTTTGGTCGAGGTTTTCTCAGGGGAGGCTGGGGATGTCTTGCCCCAAGACAGACAACTTCTAATGCCAGGGCTTCAGCTGCCCATGAGGGCGATGCTGCAGGAGGGAGGCATGACACGAATCTCCCCAGCAAATGGTGAGATCAGCCTTTAAGTCAAGCGACCACCAGAAGATGTTGAATGACAGATGCGGGGACTGCCTGGGCTGGGAAAGGGGCTGTCACTGCTCCTGGTCATGGGTTTTAAGAAAAACTTCATGTCACGCAGCCCTTGACAAGCAGCCATCATGCAAGCCCAAAAGAGAGACCTGGACAATTACCACCTCACACTAAACAAACTTCAACCCTTCTCCTAAGCAACAAGCTGCAGCCTTGTGCTGAATAGTTGCTTAAATGACTTTTTTTTTTCTTGTAGTGCTGGATTTAGAAGATTGCAACCAGCCCGTGACCCTGGCTGATACACAAGAGAGGAAACACCAAGCAGTACCAAACAGCGTTCATCTGCCCATGCAAATACTCCTCCTAAAACCATGGTGCACGGTGCCAGAGCTCAGCCCTGACTCCAGTCTTCAGCCACAGTCCACAGCATTGCCAGCTTTTGCCTCTATCTGTGTGGATAACATCAGGAGAGAAGTATTACATCTTTCTGTAACTGAGGTATGTGTTCTTCCAAGAATGTATGCTGGTATTGAGCCAGTCTATTACATCTCCAGTTGCCAGTGGAACTGCTTGACTATTTACTATGAGACTCTCCAGTCAAAGGAAGGTACCAAGTATCAGAAAAATCTAATACAACAGCCAACCATTTCTGTGAGGCTCATACTTAACTTCATAGTATTTTAACAAGGTTCCAGCTTCCTTCTATAGTTTCAAGGCAAAATCCCAGATCCTTAAAGCATAAATATACTGCAGAGGAGACTGGCAGAGAGAGGAAGGGAGGAGGAAGAAGGGATTTGTCTTAAATTTTTATCTGACTCCCTACAGGCTGACTTGAGACAGAAATAGATGAGTAAAAAAAAAAAACCAAACCCAGTAGAATGGATTAATCTTCCACCTAATTTTGCTGTCCCTCTTTTACCTAATAGTGTTTCTCATTTCCGTTTGCTTAAAAATAATGATCGGAAACTTTTGTACTTGATGATCCTTATGGGTCCCAACTCAGTATATTCTACGATTCTATGATTTTATCATGGTAAATTCTTGTCATTTAAAGAGGTGACTTTGCTCATTTCAATTTGAATGAAAAACGAGCTTTGGAAGCATAATGCATAGATCTACAAGGGGCATTACTGAGTAATGTCCATCAGAAAGTATTCATCTGAGCTAATCCTGTTTCCCAAATGAAATAAAGTGCAACAATAAATAATGGCTAATGTGTAATTCCACGTAAAGTCAGGGCCAATCTTTTATTTCATTAAACTTGATACAGTGTATGTGCTATGTATTTTTAATACCTTTAAATAATTTAGGAGAAATAGTGCAGACTAAGACTGACAGGAAATAGTCTATGCTCCTAATTTTAGGAAACAGTCTATAAATGTAATTTCAGTAGGATATAACTTCTTGATTAAAGGCAAATTGTTGTTGTTGTCACACCCAGAAAAAAAAATGTAGTCATACATCTTATTACTCTAATATATTATATTCATTACTATAATTTAAGAGAGTACTGCAAAGACAGTAACCAATGACTCACAGCCCAGGACCTCACCAGCCTATGTTCTGCCCAGCCACAGTAGACCACAAACAATCTACAATTTGAGGTATTAAAGCAAACAAACAAACAAAAAAGGCTCCTGTTTTAAGGATGCATCAGCTTCTGATTTCTGACAGGCAGCAAGAGCAAATGCATTTCTGACTCTTTCCATTTTCTTGCTGGATGGTTCCTGAATGTATCTCCCTCTTCCACCCTCCCTGCCTGTCACTGCTGACCCTTATTTCCCACACGTGGTACTCCCCGCACACGGTATTCCGTCCTTCCTGTGAATCTGATGTGCCCGATAGACCGGGCATGCAGGATGCTGATTAGCACCGTCAGCTTTAAAGTCCTCCCTAACCCATTTCTCAGGTAATCTTGTGCAAGTGCCTATCTACAGCCAGCACCTGTGGCAGAGATGCAGCAGCTCACCTCTTACTCCAGGAACACCTGCAATAAATCCGCCAAAAGCTCTTAGCCCAGATGTTGAAAGGGTGGGATGTGAGAGCCTGGCTGAAGCTGGAGCTCCGACCCCAATCCCACCACGTGCCTGTACTCCTCCCTCCAAGTTCACGGCAGTGAAGGTTGGTAGTGGATCCATGGAGGCAAAATAAAAGGCGAATTGCAAGGCATGAGCTTACACCAGTGAGTAGTAATGCAAACGAGTAACTCTGCTCACACGAGCAGTTGCCACAAATCCCAAATCATGTTTGTGTTCAAATACATCCTCCCACGGCTGCAAAATGTGTGAGGAGGCTGAGAAAGAGTCACCCACAAGTACAAGGACTCACGCGACGTCAAAGTCATCCTGATTAAAAACAAACCACGGATTTACCAAAGGAGTAGAGGAGCAACATCGGCCATCTCCCTTCCCTCAGTCAATGAAGGAGAGACCGAGCTGCTCTGGAGCAGACCAAGAAGGACACACTTTTTCAGCCAAGGGGGCTGAAATATCTTCTGCTTCCACCTGAGGGATTCGCTGCAGAAAATACCTACTTTAAATCACATTTTATAGCCTGTGTCATGCCAACTAAATAATTTAATAGTCCCTTGTGGCTTTAAGATCTCTTAGTTAGGGAGACGTATCTATTGCACCATGGGCAGTAAATCCCTCCACCAAAAGAGTAAACTCTGCCTTGAAAAACAGAGGGGTTTTTTTTTTATAAAAACATCAACCAAAGCCCCATGTAAGGCAGTGGATAGGAAGAGATCAAATGAATTATGGTAAAATCTTTGAGTCTGGAACTTCTGCTCAGTTTGCACTAATCCCTAAAAGACTGCACCACCTCTTGCCGTAAAACACTAGCATATTTGAAGAGGAAATCATATGTGAAGAGGAACAGATTATAGCATGAACCAATTTAAGTCCACTAAAGGCTACAGATGCCTGATCTACCACAGTGTTTCAAGAAACAAACCCCTAACATGAAAAATCCAGCCATCATGCATTGCCCCGGACTAGAGACCATACTGAGATCAGCATAGGAAGAAGAAAAGAAATCTGTGGCCCATTCCTCTCAACCCAAAGGGGACTAGGATCTTTAAAAAAGCATAACTGCACTTACACTCTGCTCAGGGGACTGATACAGCAACCAGGTATCAATGAAATCACGGATTTTAGGAATTCTGACTTCACGTTGTACCTCAGCAGGATTACTTGTGTGCACAAAGTTAGGAATTTATCTGTCTGTGCTTTACATGCAAAATTAGTGCCTGATACATTATTCTCCCGTGAATGAGCGTTTGCCTGCGACACCCCTCTCGAGATGCAGATGGCTTTGAAGTCAAACCCCTCACTGCAGAGCCACAACCTCGCATTTCACAGCTGAAGCAGGCAATGGTTCTGAAGCCTCTTGGACTATGCCCTCTGAAAGCAGTACAAGGCAGGCTTCCACCACAGAAATGAATAGAAAGACTCAAGAGTTATCACTGAGATAAACAGCCCATGATCTTGGAGGACCTGTGTGACAGTGAGATGCCCAGCACTTGGTCCTGGTTCAATCCCAAGTATAACACTGCCAACAACGCACCTGGCAGTCATCCTCAGGGCTTGTTAGAAAGGCATAAACACGGTTTTCTGGAAAGTTAGGCAGCACCCCCAATATTCATAATGATTTCATTCATCAATTAATCTGTGAAGTCAGAGGAGGTATCATTGATTGCACAGGGGCTCTGCAGCTGCAAGATGCCGAACCCAGCACTGCTGGCACGTCCACCTTAATGGATGCGTCTTGGTGAGAAGAGTCCCCTGCCCAAAGGAGGGTGACTGCTGCACTGCTACATTGCTGCACAAGGGTACACAGCTCTTCAAAACACTGGCATCTCAATAGTATTCTCTGCTTGACTGCTCCTGTCCTTCAAGAAAAAAACCCCCACCAACCAACCGACAGGAGAAACTTCTTCTGGCCTCAGGGCAAGACGCCACAGTTCTTCCCCTTTAAATGCAAACCAAGGAGAGGAAATTCAATAAGGCTCAGAACAACTGAGTGAGTGAACTATTTAAAGAACATTTTTTCTGTCTACTATACAGCACAGACACAAACATATACTCATTATATATACACCTTCTCCCCAACCTTCAAATAAGGAACGTGCTTGTTTGCACACGCAATGACGCCTCTCTACCAGATCTAATATTATGAATTTCTCAGCAGTTTCAAGCCTAATAAAAAAGAATAATCTACTTAGCAGAGAGATGCTTCCTTCTTTCTTTATTGCCAAATCTTTCCACTTCGTTACTACTTTCAGATGCAAAGTGTGCAGCACCCAGGGAACCAGTGACAGATTTAAGGCCTAGCCCCTGATGCCCATGCAGCGTTTCAGACTAGCACTCTGGGACCAATAAAACTAACTAGGAGGTTCAGAGTTTTCCAAATGAACACAGAATAACAGCTTCTCTTTTTTTTCATCCGGCTCCAGCAGCAGAAGGCATCCAACTTCTGGGGAAAGGTAATGTAAGCGCTCCCAATCAGTAACAGCAGAGCTTTCTAAACAGCTTTTCCATAAAGCCACATACAGCACAGAGCTAAACAAAACCCTTTTTTCCCCGCTCCTCATGTGAAGTGACCTGCATAACCTGAAACGCAGCTTTATCATCTAATAAAACCTTCCATCGCGCTGAACCGCCCTGCGCCATCACGCGCCCAGAGACAAAACGCGGCCCCATTGCAGATCCTTGCGCTTCACCATCTGGCATCGTTCTAGGGATTAATAAAAACGAAGTTGGGTTTAAAATATCACATACGTGCCCAGGGAAGGAGAATTCTCACAGAACGTTTTGACAACGTAGATGGAGATGCTATGAAAAAAACCCCAAACCCCAACCCACAGCAAGCCAGCTATGGCGGCGAGCACAGCGCTGGGAACGGAAAACACACGTTTATCAAATTGGCAGGCGCAAAATTTACAGCTCTGTGCGTTTTTATGTAGCATAAGTAAGTTGCAAACCGGTACGACTGATTAAAGCTTGTTCGAGTCCAGAGGAATTGAAATATGACAAATGCTAATGCGACAGAGAAATGTCAAAATAGATGAGGAATTACACATGCCGGCGACAGAACAAAAACTAGCTGAGATTAAGTCAGAGACAAAGATGAAATGCCAGATTGCCTAAAGCTAATTATCTGGACAATTAATGGAATGCCTGCAACTCGTTTTGATTATTAAGAGCACAGTCTATTGGAGAAAGGACAAAGCTATTTGCAAAAGTCCGCACTGATTTCCTCAGAAGAGGATGATGGCAATGAAGTGGAAGAAATTCTTACCCTGGAGATCACTAAGCCAGCTGCTAAACTACGGTACAGCCGTGTCACCTGGTACCAAACCCAGACTGATCCCTTCCTTGGGCTGTCACTGGTGTCAAAATTTGATGCACATCTCAATTCCCAAGCTGATAATTTGACAGGGATCCCAGATAAGGAAAAATATTTGTGTGTCTTCACTGCTACAAAGCAAGACACGTACAGGCAAGTATTTCTAGACTTTGACCTGCCAGAAATTAGATTTAACTTCATCCTGTTCTTCCTTAATTTTATCATGCACCAGTTTTCAGGAAATTACAACATTCTTCTATATTTATATGCTCAAGAGCTAAATATGGTTCCCAGATAAATTCTTTATGTGATGACACTTCTTAAACTAGCCACAGACCAGCCAGACGCAAATACCTACTCAGTTAACATGAGGAAATACAAAGATGTTTAATAAAAATATTTCACTTGAAAGGCTAATCCCACATACATAGATGTTACCTATGGAAAGTTATCCAAGCCTTTTTCTGCGTTACTGGTACTGGACTATGTTAGTATCTGGAATGAGAAATACCTGGCAGGTTTCCCTTTCAAGTGCACATTTGTGACAGTAACAAGCATGGGGGCCACATTCTTTTGAATTGTCGTACTGCATTTTGGCTTCTGCCCCTGGTGACATCCTGGGAACACATGTATGCATTTGCCACTGCCATCAAGCATCACATCCATCAGCCACAAGCCGCTTTACCCGAGATAGCAGAGAGCAGAAGTAGATGTGACCCAGCCCTGGTGTTTCTCTGAAGGGCTTCTCCACAGACAGTTCCATCAAATACCAGACCTAAGTCAGAGCACCCATCTCAACAAAGAAAGGGCCCACGCTGCAAACACCCAAGCACAAGCTCCGCTGGACCCAGGAGGGAGAGGAGCACATTCACATCAGCTCTGCCTGTCAGCTGGCTCAGACCCACCAGGGAAATCCTGGGGCTGGATTTATGCATTTGGGCCCTGGCAAGGCCTGATGCAGTAATGCTGCCTTCAGCACTTAGCTAACACTTCTGCGCTGCATGTATATTCATTTGGGCGGTTTTTACCTCATTTAACTGCTCAAGATGTAGGAATTTCCAGAGTTGCCTTGATCCGCAACTGAGGATGTATTTCAGCATTGGGATCAAAAAGCCAAGCTGTTCCTGCTTCTTGTTTAAATTCATCATCATTCCCTTTAAAAGCAAGAGTCTGCAAGGCAGGATTCGCTACAGAATGGATTGCAATCCGCTGCGCTTCTTGAGACAGAGCCTTTGCCAGGTTGACATCAGTTTAACACGCCGTGTGGAGATTAAAACTGGTTTTACAAACAGAATTCCTGAACAGGCAGCGGATTTCAGCCAAGGGGAAGGCAGCCAGCTTTGCAGCAGGGAAACCAACTTCAAACGCGCATACTAGGAGAGAGCCCATGCCTTCAAAACATATTTCGTCCATCCTTGGATGACAGTGTTAAGACAACGCACTGGGGAAGCTGCACTTCCTATTTTACTCTCTGCAGAAGAATGGCTGGAAAAGAGACTGACATTTAGGGGTTCAGAGGTGATGTACCACCTCAGGAGAAACCTATTTGATGAGCAAGCACAGCTTTTCCAACTGGTTGGCACAGGGCACCACTCTAAAACCTGGGGTAAAGTGGTTTTAGTGAAACGTCAATGAGTTTTGCAAACACAAAGAATGCTTTGCATATTATCTTAGAGAGTAACAGCCTTTGTCCCTGCTCCCCATGAAACCCTGACTCCCAAATGCAGGTGGTGGGAGAAGGATCGCAAGCAGGAGGGATGCTTCACCTTGCTTCACCTCATAGCGTCGCTGGAACTCAGGCTGCACTCAGTTACCACCTCCAGGTAGGAATACAGGCAGAAAACATTTCAGATCCACAGGCTTAAAAGGTGGGTTTTTCACCAACAGGAAAAGTGCCCTAAGTGTCTGTGATCATTTGTTAAATATCAGTATGTGTTTCAGAATATTTTACCTAGCTGGCAGGTAAGGGTTTTCCAGGACCTTAGGGAAAACAAAATGTTAACAGTTCATCTTTCAGATAGGCCAGATCTCTCTCTTTTTTCTTGCCATTTTAATTGCTGTCCAGCTTCTGAGATGGCAGTTAACATCTTGGTCAGAGATGTAAGCATAAAGAAAAACTTTCCCTAGGACATACTGTAATGATAACCTGCTTTGGCAGGGGAGTTGGACCCAATGATCTCCTGAGGTCCCTTCCAACCCCTACAATTCTGTGATTACCAGGCCATACCAGTATTCATAAAATGTGCCTGTTCTGTTTTCAGCACTTATTTTGGTTTGCCCAAAACCAAAGAAATCAGCTGTTTCCAAGGGGAGAGCAGACAGACACGCCAACTTTCAAAACTGAGGTATGATGGAGGCTGGTGTAAAACCAGACATACCCAACAGAGCCACAGCGCTCTGTCCTGCATGCTGAAGTCATGGCCAGGAAGCGGGGAACTAAATGCACTGCAGTGTTTTGAGGCTGGGGAAGGGGGAAGCTGACAGGTCTAGCTCAGCTGCTGGAGTAATGTTTTCTGATCTTTGCTCACTAAAGATAATTTAAAGGCTTTGAAAGATTTTCTCTCTCCCCAAAAAACAGCATGTCAGGATAACGCATGCTTCTCCTGACCCATGGGAGGCAGGGGAATCGTGCCAATCCGTCATGCTGAGGCCACTGTCCACCTGGTATCTACCATGTCTGTGCTTCTGAAAGGGTAAAAATATATATATAAATTCTTTTCATTTTGTGAAAGGATCCTTTATCTCAGTCTTAAAAGTAGTTGGAAATTTATACAATCTGCATCTATGCAGGGGGAAGCATCGTTGCTGGACTCCAAACTTCTTCACAGACTTGACAAAAGCCAAGCCACTGCAAAATGTGAGCGAGCAGGAACTGCCTGTTGCCCTCTGCTTTGATCCCCGCCCCCCCACCCCGTACCAAACAGCGGTTAAAAGACTACTGAAGGATGTATTGTCGGCTTCCGCGCTGTGATGCATCCGTCTCAAACGCAGACGTGAACGATCTTGCAAGACTGAGGCTTTGGTATAGCAACAATTCTGTATTTAAATGATGATTTGTTTGGACAAGGTTTTCAGGGGGAATCCTGCATGGCAGCTGTTCCCAGCAAGTTCAGCAAGAGCCAGAGTGCTCATTTCTATCCTACATTTCCATAGCCTTAAAGGAGGAAAAAAAATAAAAGGCAACGCTCTCTAATTGACGACTCTCTTCACATCTCAGGCGAGGCTCTTTCCATGATGAAGAATAACCTGTGTTCTTCTAAATCTCATGGATCTTAACCAGAGGCAAGAGAGGATATATCAGGGGAGGTTCCTCCTTTTCTAAAAATCCTGCCAGGGTGGACTTCAGAAAACATGAACATTTTTAGGCAGGGAACGTTTTAAACCTCTGAATAAGGGGAGAAGGAGAGATTTAAAAATATAATTAAAAAATACATGCATGCACATATTTGATTTAAATGATGAAATCCTACTCATGGAAATAAATAAAGTATATGCACAAGAGGTGGCCCAAATGATAGCCCTGTTGTGCCATTAATCATATTTATTGCAAAAGTCTAATAATGTTATCTTTGGTCCCAGCTTCAGCAGCCTATAATTTAACACAAGCATCTTTTTTCGGCATGCGAATCAGGTACTAATGCTGTCTCTTTCAGCCTCTTTTGTGCTTCTAAATTAGAAACCCCAAATGTCGTTTTTCTTCAGATATGAAACACAGTCAAGGTCACTGTAAAATAAAAGAGCAATTAACTTCACAAGCAAAGTGTTGTATGGGAGTGAAATAAAGTACTCGAAAAAGTGGGTAAAAGCTAAACTTGTTCCTACAAGTGACATCCCTCATTCAGGCTAAAATTGACAGGACATAGGTCCAGAGATTCTTGTCAAATTAAAAAAAAAAAAAGGAGGATGTTTCCCCCACCCACTAATTTGGTCGCTGTGCTTTTATTGCTGTGAGGTAGGAAGGCTTGCTCTTTTGATAGCATCTTGATTTTGGAAAGCTGGCTCTGCCTCCCCTCATCTTCCCCCTCCCCAAAATGAGCCCTAAACAGCTAATAAACATTAGCCCAGAATTTTTCATTGTGTTCATCAGTTAAATGACAGAAGTTTTATGAATTCTCTGAATAAAATTTAGGATGGAGTTGCCCTAGCTGAAAAGACAAAAGAGAAAGCTACCATTAAGGGTTTGGAGTTGGTAAGTATTTTAAAATACAGAATTATCTCAGCTCTGACCCTCCTCTAAAATTCTGTAACTCGGTAAAATTAAATGTGTTATCAACACACAACTGACTGTGCAACCCGGCAAAGATAAATTATCTCATTATTCCCATAGAAATCAGATGAGGCGTGCATAGTAAGTGACATATTAAATGCAATTATAAAACCCTGCTGAAGTGATGTTAGTGACCTGACACATGACAAAAAAACCCCAATGAGGCAATGCAGCACTGGAAGATGCGCTGATATTATTTCCATGCAGCGTACAGCAGATACAAGCATGCTCCTCAGCCATCAGTACAAATCCCATAATCAAAAGCGTTGGAAAAATTCAAGAAATTCCTAACACATAATGAAGGGATATCTTCAAGAGAAGCAGAGCTCCCTCCCCACTAATGCAGCCACCCGTAGTTGCTAGGATGGAGTGAGAGGCTTAGGAGAGCTACCTTCCCGAACCACCTCCCTCCCTCTGTGCGCACTCACAGAGCAGATCAGTTGCCAGACATAGGTTTGTTCACACTTTCCACATCTGCAGTGATAATTTTCCAAGATTAACTAGGACGAAAATAAAGGAGGAGAGAACCACACAGCTCCAGGAGAACGTGGGAGCTCCCCTTCCCCATCTCCTGTTGACAGTACCGGTGACCTAGACCCCTCCTGACCATCATTTGTCCTGCTCTCTTTTGAACTGCTCCTCCACTCCAGTGCGGCAAACTCCAGTGCCACCATGAACAGACTATCTGGTGCTTCTCTCTCCTCTCTTGCAAAGGCTTCTTGCCTTAAAAATCATACCTACATTTTCCTCGCTCCAACTTACTCCTCCTCTATTCAACTCACTGCAGACAGATGACAGGCTACTCCCCTCTCTGCCGCAGGCTTTTACACCTACTGAGGTCCCACAGCCTAGCCCAGGGACCTGGTGACAGCTTGCATTATTGCAACTTGCTGTCCTACATCCTATTTTCTAAATTCTCCGTTGCTCCTGTTGTTAACCTTTGCCCTCTCTTATATCTTCCTTGAAGTCCTGTGCCCCAAAGCGGACACACAAATACTCCAGCTGAGTCCTCAGTGGTACCAGCTACCTCAGAAGGATTAATTAAGGCATCGTATGTGCAACACCGTTTGCTTGCAGGAAGCCATTTTCTTCCAACAGTATGTAACTGCCGACTTGCATTTTGCCTCTGACACTCTACAGCTTTCAGGCTACAGAAGAGACACCCTTGAGGAGTTGTCCCCTGCTTGGACGGTGAATGGTCCCTGCCTAAATACCACCCTGTTCACTTCTCCCATGAACCGCACCCTGCAGGAGAGCACCGTCTGCAGCGAAAGCCAAGTACTGCTGGTTGCAGGAAGACTGCAAGTAGGGCCACCTTGTCTGCAGCAACTGCCCCAGAGGAATGCTTAACTCCACCTGCCACCATCGGCCTCTGGCTCTGTCCTCAGCAGCCACCACAAGCAGAACTGGGAGACAAAGGAGCAGTCCGGTTCCCAGACCTGACATGAAGCAGAAAACATTCACAACAAAGCGACCACTCCTCACCAAACAGCTCAGCATTTCCCTGGGCAGCAGGCAATGAAAGACCTATGTGATTGCACCTTGAGGTGGAAGCTCTGCAGAGCGCTCAGGGGTGGGTCTTCCCAAAACACAACCTCGGTGTAAAAAAAAAAAAAAAAAAAAGAAGTTTTTTTTTTCCCCCTTCTGACTCACATCCGACTTTCATGGTGAATTTGGAAAGCAAACCCCTCTGCAGGCCACAGCACTAAGAGTGCCTCCAGTCTGGGCCTGTAGCATAATAGCTCTCTGCTGCATCTTGTACCTGAAGCAAGGCTACTGAATAGGACTCAAGTAACATGAGATTAGAAAAAGGAATCAAAGCCTACTTGGTTTGATAAGAATGGGTCAATTCAATATACACTTGTACCTGATTCAAATGTATCAGTTTTTTACTCTTTTGGAGAATGATTTGTTTCTGAGAAGCTCATTTTCACAGGGATGAAGACAAGACCTGCAGTAGGCAGTGGTCTGAATGAGACGGATCACGTCAAAGAGGGGGGAAAAAGGCATGAAAAAACCCTCACACTCCTACTTCATGTTGCCAGCAAGAAGAGAGAAACGAAAACATGTGTCTTTTACGTGCTGGTGTCAGGGTATCCAGGGATTTGGTTTGCTTATCGAAACCCTCTCCTCCCTCTTAATGCAACTTTCAACTGCCACCAGCACCCTTGTGAGTGGCACTGGGACGCATCTGATGTGCAAACACGCCAGAGAGACAGAGAACGAGCAACCATTTTCTGAGCGCATCACTTCACAATAAGTTGCTCTTTTTGCAGGGAACTGCTATTTATCCATCACTTCATTCAGCCAGACAGGCAATACAATTCATGCTCTTATTTAGGTTTTTTTTGTTTCTCTGTACAGCTAATTTTTGCTCCTCCTAGAGGTTAGGAAACAAATTACAAATTGACTGGTTTAAACCCCCAGCACACAGAGGAGTTATATTGTTTAACTGCAGGTATGTTGCTGGGATGTGGTTCTCTTCTCTTTCAATACATTCACTTTAACCACAAAATTAATTACTTGGTGATAGTAGTAAACAGAAATAGCCAATAGTAATAACTGCCTTTTCATTTAAGCATTATGTTAATGTGTGAAAATTACATAGATTAAAAAGATTTGAGCATGTTCCGTTCTGTATGTGTCCAAATCCTTGGGTTTTAACTTTGAGAGGTTGAAAAGTTTAATTGGATTAATTTAGTGGTCTACTTACATTATCCGGTAGGAATATTTTAAGCTGCTACAGAATGACTCTTGCATTGCCCAAGACACAAGCCAACGAAATAGAGATGAGGACTTGGTATTGGCTGGAACCAATCATTCCTGTTGGGAGAAAAGATCAATTTGTGATAAGAATTAGAATGAAATTAACAGGATAAGTATTTGAGAAGCTTTGACCTCACGATATAAGTTAACATCTTCCTTGGAAAAAACATAGATACAGCCTTTATTTTACACTCTCTCATATGGGAAACTGATGTAAGAGCAAAAAGGCCATTTTCAGTGTCCAGGGTGTCCACCCTTTCTTGCTGAACAGAAAGTTAATTCATTTAATTATCTTTTTTTCTGCATGCCACACAATAGATCTTTCAAATCCGAGTATCAGTGACCAGAGCTATCTCATGCTAGCAAGAGCTACGCCCAGCCTATTCACCGACCAAAGGGAAAACTGCCAAAAACTGCTGGCAAAGCACTCTTGAGACATCAGGGGTTGAACTCCTCTGCTCACATGAAGAACACTGAACACCTTTTCCTCGGAGCTTACATGGAATCCCGCATCTCACAGCGCCCACCGTAAGATCAAGGCTCCTGGGGAAGCGCTGCCTTGCTGGTACTTCTGCCCATCTACTCCCAGCTTCTGCAGTCACCTTAGGGCTGCTGTGGTTAATTACCCTAGGGCAGTGATCAGCCAGAGGCTGATGTTAAAACAGCTTTAACTCTTCCCCTCCAAAGATCATCCCTTACTGGCTTCCATGTTTCTCTGCTTCTGTTCCATGCAGAGAAAGCATCACTGGTGCTTTACAAACACCACCTAGGTGCTTGTTAAGTGACACCTGGAGCTGTTTTTAGCAAAGACTGCTAACTTCTCAGGTTCACAGCCTTCCCTCACCGCACACAAAGGCAGAAAACCATGTTGGGTTTCACACATAGCACAGACCCAGCCCTGGAACACAAAGACAGTTTCGGTTCCTTCCCCGCGAGACACTCCCATACTCAGCACAAATACTGTTTCCTCCACTCAATCACCCACAAGTTTCTAATGAGATTTTAGCTTTTTATTTCTCTCCAGTCTATGAGACGATAGCCTGATATTCACTCCCATGTCAATTTTACAGCAATTCTGCTGTTTTCCAGGCTATCGAGTTTCCTTCCCTTCTCGCCTGCCCTCTTTTATCGCCTCTTTGCTCTTGGGACTGGTTCCACAGCAGAGGCTCCTCTGCCCCACCCCTCCCCATGGCATCCCACCCCTCCCCGTGCTAAAATGGAGGCCAGATGACAGTTTATGGGTCATCACAGGGCTGGGTTAAGCCTTCAGCTCTGCAGCTGTAAAAATTTTAATACATATATATATACACACACACATATATATATGGCTTCAGACTGGGTACTAAGGTAACAGAAGCTGAGCACTGGGAGTGAAGGGGCACTTCATCTCCAGCTGCATTTCCGCTTTGGAGAGCGATGGCAGAGTGGGATACCATTTGCAATATCCCCGCTGGATTTAAGATAGCGACTTTATTATAATTTTAAACATCTTTTAATTAACAAATTCTTCTGCAAGCCACCATCAGCGGCGGTTTCCATGGATGCTGCTACTGGATATTGCAGCGCACAAAGCAGGGCTGCAGCAGCAGGAGGAGGCGGGGGCCCACACATCGTGCTGATGGGCTGAGGGACCACTGCTGGGACCCTGGCCGAAGGGGCAGAGCTCAGGCTGCTTCCACAGCCCTCTCTCCTTGATAAGGATCACCTCGCAGGAAGGCATCAGGGGAGTGGTGCTGGGTGGAAAGGTGTCTCCTCCATCCACTTGCTTCCAGTCCCACTGGGTCTCCTGCTATAGCCCTGCTGGCATGAGATAAGGTCTGCACCTGCTGTGGGATGGGGGACAGCTGCGCTCAGCTCTACTCTGCGCCCGAGGAACATCCCCGGAGCTCTTTCATACCCGAACAGGTACGGGCTTTAATTTGTTCATCTCCAGCGTTCAATCAAACCATCTACAGTAGGTCAACTTTCTGATGGGAACGAAAGGCGATTCCTTAATTAGATTTAGGAACTGCAACACTTGAAGTTAAATCATGCTTAGAAAGATGAAAATTGAAAAATGATAACTAATGGGATTTACAGATGATTTCCTTTAAAAGTAAAAAATTATTATTACACACATGGACCCCAAGGACCTTTCCATAGCTGTTAAAAATATTCTTCTTAAGAACAGACAATGAGAATAGAGCCACTTATACAGAAAAATGAACAACAAAGCTTCTGCAAAGACATTTTAAAATACAAGTGAAGATTCCCAATTACAGACCATAGGCTGCAGTCCCTTCCACCTCCTCCCACATTTCATATTCTGAACGCCTTTTGCAACTGAAAATGATGTCACAGCTAGATAACACAGGGGCTACATGCCTGGGTTCTGACCTAAGCAACATCGATGAAGCCAGCTGTAAAAGGGGACACTGAATCCTAGCTCACTGGCACGTAAGTAAAGTGAATGCATATTTTCAAAGATCTGTCATACTGCAAAGTAGTATTTCAATGCAAATTTAGTATCTTTTTTAAGAAGTTAGGACCTTAACACATTAAAAAATGGCCAGGTAGCGTATCTTTACCTAACCTTAACATCATTGTGCATTTCTTCAACCACGCTAACAACTCACGGAGGTTACTGCTTGTGGTTTAACATTACACCAAAAAAGGGGTAATGATATTTTCTGTGTTTTTCCCCTGTAAATCCAAGCATTCTCTTTTGCCTCGCGTTCACCTCCTCTGACACAGCCCCAAGGTCAACTAAAAAAATCCCCCTTGACTTCAACAGGAGCCTCCAACTCTGGTCCACAAGAAAGATCTGTTTCTTTAACGAGTGTGCAAAGACAGAACCTATGGAGATATTCTGGCTGTAATGCAAACACTGCCCAGCACACATGGCTTTTCATGCATGCGTGTCTCTGTTCGGGTGAGTTAACTGCCACAAGATCCTGTCTCCTTTGTGGAAGTCCACTGCAAGGGCTAAACAATACAAACACAGGTCTCAAGCACCAGCATCTATACCAGTATCACAATTTGCAAACATCTCTGTATACGCTCTGCTTAACTTCACGGCTTGGCCCCTTGCAAGGAAACTGCTGTGGATGTGATGAAAATCAGGTAGGGATCCTCCACTGGTGTACACTATCATACATCAGTAATCTGAGCAATATTTTTGTACATCAGAACAAATTACTGTGTCTCCTACTGGGGCACCAAAAGTGTTCTGAAGTATTTTGGGTTTTTCTTCAAATATTCATTGATAACATCATCTACCATGAATTTTGTGGTCTTACTTGCTCACTAAAGGTATTGGACAGAATTCTGCTCTGAATCCATAGACGAAAATGAAAATGAGGAGCATGAGTGATGACAAAGTGGATATTATATAATAAATATACTTGAACAAGACAAAGATAGATAGCTGTCACTTTTCATGCAGAATGCATGAAGAAAAAGTCCCACAGAACTGGTAAAGAAAAGAGTGATATCAACTTAGCATCTTTGACCTAGCTGGGCAGAATTGTTGCCCACCCTTTGCTTGAAAGCAGAAGTCACCAGTGCACGGCCTGTGCTTGGTGGATCACAGTACGCAGCAGGATGATCACTGCTCTTGCAGGGGATGGGTGCCCCTGCCCCTAAAATTGCTGGCAACCTTGGCAAACAAGCCAAAGGCTGCTTGTTTCAAGATGAAATCCTTGTCCCTTCAATCTCTTCATAGTGTGACAGAAGCAGCTGTCATGGCTTCCCTGTCCCCTTGGCAGAGGAAGATATCAATTCCTGACACCGTTCCCTAGCAGGCACCTTCTCCCAATGCTACATTTATTTCCAGGAGGAAAGCTAGAAGTTTGATGGTGCAGCACCTGACCAGGCACGGCCAAGGTCTGCTAGGCAGTAAAGTCTAAGGATTTTACCATCTCCATGTTCCTGGGTCAACCAGTAGAAGAAAAACTGCCTGCTCAGGAGCCGCAAAACTCTGTCACAGCTTCCCTTTTACACACACAGAAGTGCTGAATCACATAAAAAAGGTTTTGCTTGACTAGGTAAGGCAGCATTTGCAGGCTCTGGAAGAGAGATTATTTGGAAGTTAGAATACATAAAATAATTAGAGGTAGCATTGTGATGCACAACGTGATTTACCAACTGACTTCATGCCAATGCTGCTTCAGCCCCAGGGGAAAAAAAAGCCTTCGTGGCTATCTGGCTATGCAAAAAGCCTATCCATTTACACTCCTGAAAACCCAGTAATCTGCTGCAAAGCAGGGACTCTTGGGGTGCATCCTCCTCATTCATAGACTCCGATAGGGATGCTCTATCAGTATTTTTATGGTGGTCCCGAATTATGAATGTTTTCAAAACATGAATGGTGTTACAAAGCTTTCCTGCTTTTTTCTGGCAGTCTGCAGCACTAAAATGTGAACTCAGGAGTTTATTCTGCAATGGATTATAAATGACATTTAGTGACATGATGGATACATTTTGGCTTTGCAGTATAAAGATGATCTCAGAGTACAAGCCTTATTCCTTGTTTCACTAATATGCTGCACATGGATCAGTGTTGCCAGCAGTCTGTCTTCAGTATTTTGATTAATAATGTTAACGTGGTTCTCTAAATTGAGTTATAGTTCATATTTCTGAGTGTATTTATGCTAATAGGGTTTTTTGTTTTTTTTTAAAATTAAACACTGATGAAAGCATGTTTGTGACAAACAGGCTTCGTTTCATAGGTTATGTTGGCCCAAAATGAAGGCAAGCTTCTGGGATCAAAAATGACAACTTGCCTTCTTTTTGGTTTTAACTGAGAAAATATCTTCTGGAGATTATTTAAAAATCTTACTTTATTCTCCAGTTCTCATGTCTGTAGTGAGATTTTTTTCTTAGAAAATATAAACAGGAAGTCCTGAGGTCTCTTGTTGCCATGTGGTCAGAGAAGGTATAGATTTCCCGACCAAGAACTGGCTTAAAATTGGGGGAATTTTTGCAACGTGCTACAAATGAAGCACTTCCAGACTAATAACATTTAACAAGCAGCATGCCTTTTTGCTAGCATGTTTTCATTCACTACTCAAAATGTGGGTTCTGCAGAGAGATGCAGCAGCAACTTTCAGCCCTAGTGAATAAATAGGGTTAAAGGCACAAGTCAAGACCGGCTTCCCACAAGTTCGATGTGGAGATGAACACAGAAAACACTATAAACGTGTTTGACATTGACAGTTACACAGAATCGTAGGAGTTGGAAGGGACCTCAAGAGATCATCGGGTCCAACCCCCCTGCCAAAGCAGCTCCCTAGCTCATATTACACAAGTAGGCATCCAGATGAGTCTTGAATACCTCCAGAGAAGGAGACTCCACCACCTCCCTGGGCAGCCTATTCCAATGCGAGGTCAGCCTAGGCGGCCCTAAAAAGACCACGCTGGTGGTATTTACGCTCCCTACTACGCAAAAGCCTGATTCCTTTCCAAACCAAGACCTGACTCACACCAGACTGCAGTCTTTGTATGTCTGCGGCGAGGGCAATTGCAGAAATTGCTCTCCAGCTTCAGGCATCTGAAGGGCATGATTCACAGCATCAGCAGGAAATGACGGGGCTGCGCGGCAGCAGTAAGAGGACTGAGGGCCATGGGGATGACTCGACAGCGAGGTTCTGGCACATCAAAGCCAAGCCATGCTTTTGTACATACTGACAGGAAAAGGAAGTTCCACCCCTCACCAGCCAACACCTCAAACTGTCCATTATCTCAGTTGTCTCACTGAGAAAGAAAGAGAAAAATGTATTTTGGACCTGATTTTAATTAATAGTTTTGCAAACCTGGGTGGGGTTTTTTTTTTTCTTTCTTTCTATAGCACTTAAGAACATAACTTTTCTGCAAGGCTGCAGACCCAGGATGAACCACGTGTGAAAAACCTGATGCCCTTCCTCAAACTAAAATAAAGGAGCGTAGAAATTGCATGAAAAACAGTTCTACTTTCTTTTCCCACTGAGCAGCAACCAACCACTCAAATTGCTACAGAAAACAATCCGGAATTTTCCTCTAGATGAAAAGCATGGTGGGTTTCGGTACATACGCACCTAACTGTGGCCTTCCACCAGCACAATTAGTATCTCTAATGCAGCTAACAAAAGAAAGCCTTTTTAAACATATGAAGCCGGGGGCAAAAAAAAAGGGGGATGTAAAGCTGAGCAAGCAGAGAGAGGAACAAAACACAAAAGCAGCTCCAACGCTTAAGGCAACCTACACACACAACATCTATAGATGAGTGTCTCTCTAGGAAATGCATTTATATGGATCATTATCTTCACATGATACCTATGCATTGCAGAAGCATTCAAGTGACCACATTATGCACGGCTCAGCAAACCACTTAGATACCCACGTGGCTGGCTTTAAAGAATACTGGAATTATGTCAACAAGGTGGGGAAATGGGGGCTTCCCACCTAGGGAGAGAAAGAATAACAGAGGGTGCGTACAGAGGGCTGGGCCCAGCCCATCCATTGTGCTGGGCATAAAAAGCAAGACTTGCAGATGAAGTTAAAAATACCACTTTGACTCGATAAAGGACAGATGTGGAAAACATCAACCTTGCCCATGCATGAGCGATTTCATAACCACCTTCCCTGTGCAGCTCAGGTCGTATAGGGAGAAGCTGAGAGAAGGCAGCGAGAAGAAAACAATAAAGGACTCTTGCGTAGGCGTGGGAAGGGAGAGATGGATGCACAAGCAAATTGCTTTGAAAAATTAGCTGCTGACGGGCTGGGGTTGGAACAGGAATTGCTGCAGCAGATCCCCAAAAAGAAGAGGTAGACAGGCATTTCCAGAAGTCACCCAGTCACACTCCTGTGCAGCTCCCTGATGTTTAACACGAGCAGTGCGGTGTGCCCCCGCTTACCACACAACTGGCCTAAAAGCCAGCTGGACCACCCTGCCACCAAGGGGGTCGCCCCTCATCACTGACTTGCAGCCTGAAGAACAGGGCTACTGACAGCAGCCCTGGGGTTCTCTCTGAAGGGGAGCCAGATACCCCCAGACATCCCTGCCAAAGTACCCGGGCACTGTGTCATGGTCAGACAGGGAGCACTTTGCCACTTCAGCAAATTAGGAAATCCTGTGATTAAGCCCAAAAAGGACTCCTGGTTCTTATGTTACCAACCTCCGCCTCTCTGGCATTTTTAAACTCTTATTTAATGGAAACCCTTTAGATGGGTTCCTCAAGCCTGTGCGAGCACCTGCACGGCACGCGCCTAGGGACAGGGACTAGCTCCACGCTGTCACAGGGAACTGGTTCCTGCTGATAAGGAAACACACTATACATTAATCTCCTTCTACAATATCATATAAAAACCCTAATTACAACCTCATGCCTCCACAACAAACGCATCACACGCTTAATTCATGCGCAAATGTCAGCCCTCAACATTTATTTATTTATTTTTTAAATGTGGCTGAGTTTGTAATTAAGGGTTTGCATTATTCAGCAAGTGAAGTATTAGGGCATGACCAAAGGGCCTGGCTGTACTGCTACTTCCTCCAGGATTTCCTTGGATAGAAGCAATGCCAGGACAACTGACCAGATACGTTAAGGGTATAATCTGCAGAGTCAGATGCTTTGCAGACCTACAGCTGGAACAGAAAGCGTGTTGTGAACCTCAATCAATGGAAGTAAGCAGAAAAGCACTTCGGTTGATCACCCAGCAGATGTTCCAGTCCACAGATTTCTTTGTGTCATTTTAAAGATAGACAGACCTATCTATCTTCTTTCTACAGCTATTTAAAAACAAACAGTTAAGCAGGATCCTTGGTGGCAGCCTTAAAACACATTTGTAAATTGGGTAACAGAGACATATAAATACAGGGTCAGTCACCCAGCCAAAGGCAGCCTGTGATTGCCCAAACACAGGTCAGATCTGAAAACAGGAACTCAGAAAAACTTCTTCAAAATTCACAAGAGCCTTCTGTTGGCTTGGTGGCCACTCCTAGGTGCTTTTCTCTCTCAGACAACCCCACACATGGACTTTGCTGTTATCAAATGGTCTTTGCTAGGAATGCACAGAAACAGAGCTGCACACAAAATCCTTTAAGATTTAAGCTCAAGTGATGAACATACCATGTCTACCTAACACCAACCCACTGGAGTGTTACATCACGCTAAAAACCCTATTTTGGGTGGTTCTTGCCTTGAACTACATTCCCTTGACTTCAGGGTAGCAAACAAATTTCCAGGCATTAGAAGGTAACAATCCTTCCAGCTGTAATAATGTTCCAAAGCTTTACAGCAGTCAGCTTTCATCCAAGCTGAAAGCAAAGCTGGACTCACCAAAACACAGGTAATCCAGGCTGCTGTAAACATGTGCGACACGGCCTCACAATTTTGTGGTGGAAATTGTGGAGAAAAGCCTTACACTAAAACATGAAATAAATTCACTGATTAGGCAAGGAAAACACTTCAGATAAAGTAGGACACACAGAATAGGTTATTTGCTCCTTTTCACCTGCACATAACCATTAAGCAACTTTTAAATTACGAAGTTATCATGATAAATGCTCTTCTGGAAGATGATGCAACAACAATGAATAGTCTCTGCATCACATACGAATAGACTAAAGGTGACTATTACTCTTGGATAATTAGCCTCAGAGCCACAACACATTAGACAAACACAGGTACTATCATCACAGGCGTGCAACAAGACATACTGCCCTGGTTACTCACAAGCAATTTCATCCTGTCATACCCAAAGCATTAAAGATAGGAAGGCTTTGGAATGTATATGCAGAAATATTAAATTAGGAATGAACCATTTTCCCTCTGCCTGCCTCATCCTTGCTGATGGCAATCTTCGACGTCAGAATTCAAGACCACCACCAAAAAAAAGCACCCCATTTTCAAAGCAATTGGATGAGACCAAGTCTGTAGTATCTCTTTTATAGATTTTGTCTCATAATTATGAGAATGACAGACATGAATCTGATTTTTAGGAGTGACAGACTTACCATGGGCTTAATTTCAAGAGACCTATTGGAAAATAATCAGCATTTCTTTTCATACAAAATCTATCAAGCAAGCAAGGAACTTGAGGGAGCTGGGTCTCTTTAGCTTGGAGGGAACCGAGGAGTGACCTTATTAATGTCTATAAACATGTAAAGAGCGAGAGTCAGGAGGACGGAGCCAGACTTCTCAGTGATGGCCAGAGAGAGGACAAGGGGTAGTAGATGCAAGCAGGAGCATAGGAAGTTCCATGTGAGTATACAGAGAAACTTTTTCACTGTGAGAGTGCCTGAGCACTGAAACAGGCTGCCCAGAGAGGTTGTGGAGTCTCCTTCTCTGGAGACATTCAAAACCTGCCTGGACGTGTTCCTGTATGATTTAGTTTAGGTGATCCTGCTCTGGCAGGGGGACTGGACTAGATGATCTTTGAGGTCCCTACCAATTCCTAACGTTCTGCAATTCTGTGAAATGTATTTACAATCTGGATATGAGGCTAAGTTATTCCACAAATGGTTTGGCACAGTGGAACAAGCTGGATGTGAATTGTACTGCAGCACAGGTTCTGTACAGATACCTGCATCCCTTCAAGTTATTTACGGGATAAAAACCATAAAATGGTTAGGGTTGGAAAGGATCTTAAAGATCAAGTTCCAACCCCCTGTCATGAGCATGGATACCTCTCACTAGACCAGGCTGCTCAAGGCCCCATCCAGCCTGGCCTTGAACACCTCCAGGAAGGGAACATCCACCACTTCCCTGGGCAACCTGTTCCAGTGCCTCACCAGCCTCGTAGAACTTTTTCCTAATATCTGATCTAAATCTACCCCCTTCCAATTTAAAAACTTTGCCCCTCATCCTATCACTACATGCCCTTCTAAAAAGTACCTCCGCAGCTTTCTTGTAGGCTCCCTTCAGGTAGTGGAAGGCCACTATAAGATCTCCCTGGAGCCTTCTCTTCTCCAGGCTGAAGAACCCAAACTCTCTCAAGCCTGTTTTCAAACCTGTCAACCAGTGTTTGAAAGATAGGAAGCAAAAGAGAAGCACGGGCCAACCGAATCAAGTTCCTACCCACGCCGAGGTCTCTCCAATTTAGGATGTATATTACAGTGGAATTTATCAGCTTAACTAACAAAGGGTCCATTGTCCAGCAGACCAACTAATAAAGTACAAACATGTTTCTCGAGGGCCTTCAAAGTTAAGCATTAACAGGTGAAGACAACAGAATAATAAGACAGCAGATATGTTATTTCTAGTCAATCGAAAGAGACAATGACAGCACTCCATCTGCTTAGCTACAATCCGTGTTGCATTTCCTATGACAAGCCAAAAGTCTTACGCTGAGTCTTACAGGGAATGGTACCCCATCACGGCAATCTATCAAAATGATAACTGTTTAACTCCCTTTCATTATTAGAATAATTCTGAATCTGCTTTCTGCATGATTTAAAATGTAGGTGAAACAATCATTAAAAGAAAACAAGCTTCACAAAAACTGTAATTTCCCCTCAATAAAAAGATTACCTACAGCCATCAGCTCTTCATTAGGAGACACTTTCAGAGATTGCCTTCATAGACTGTTGGGAATGAAGCCTGCCAGGACATCAGCTCAAAGAACACTAAGGCCCCGTGCTAGTGTGGCCAACACAACCTTTGGGTTCTAAAGGAAGGCTCAGGAAAAGCTTGCCTAGCACTTGGCGGAGAAGATAGCTATCTACATCTACTAGCAGCACGCTACACAGAACAAGGTATATAGATAGTGGCAAGAACTGCCCCTCTCTAGATGCTAAGTACTTTGCACTGTTACCCTTTGAAGACTACACCAGAATCAAACACGTAGTCCACTGCTGAGGAGAAAAAAAGAAAGGATGCTGCACTCTTTGATGCTCTTCATCATATGCTTGAAGCACCAGAGCTATTGCTTCACCGACATTACCATAAACGTTAGCAGCCTTTCTTAAACCTTCCTTTCTTTGTCTCAGTAAACATTACTAATACCTAATCACAAACTGCTCCTCAAGATATTTTAATTCTGGCAGGTTGAACAAAAAAAATCCATGGCCTTCTGTTGACAGAAACGCCATCGCTGCATTTTGTCAGCACAGGAACCCTACTGAGCAGCAAGTCTGATCATCCACAGGCCTGCAACCAGAGAGAAGGGACACGTCACGCTTGCCAGAAATACGCTGGTCTATAAGCATTATGCCACAGCAACAATTGAAAAAGCCATGATCAACGTTCTCCCTACAAACAAGGCAATTCAGAAGTGTCACTTTCGCTGTCACAGTTGATGTCACTGAAGTGTCACTTGGAGTTTATGTGAGCCTAATCAAGCCAATTACAGAGTACTTATATAATAGGGTCTTGGATTTGACTTTTTATATGAAAATCTGCATATTCCTAGATGTTTTATGAATTTAAAATGGTTCAAAGTTCAATTCCAACAGAACAAGAAGTCTGCAAGACACTAAGGAAAAACCCTTCTGCTGTTCAAGCAGAAAGGGATGCGTTGCCCTCCCAGCTGCAATGGGCTTCTGACACAGCTTTGGGCAGTCAATCAACATGAATGCAAGACCTGAATCCCCTCTCACCAAGTGCTGGGCAGTTTCAATCTTAAAGGATCAGGCTCTACTGCTTTGTTCTGTAGGTAACCCAAGGTCATAGATGAAGCAATGCAGATGCATGGAGGTCTTGGTTCTGCAGACACCTCCTTCACTTGAGAGGTAATCCAGCTCCTGATTTGGCCATGCAACCAGGTTGGTTGCATGCTGTCGTCTCCCTCTTCATCCAGAGCTGGGGATGAGGTTCGCCTGAAAACCTGCAAGCTGCCATTCCAGACAGAGTCAGAGGTGCTTCAACACTCCCACTCATCTGCTGCAGAAGCAAAACTGGGCAGAAATTTGTTTTGTGACATCTATTTTCTCCTTTCTTTAGTACAGAGGCTAATGAAGAGTTTCACATACACATAATTATCATGCACTGCTATTTAATCTCCCTATGCAGCATTCATGGTCTAAACACACAGTGAAGATACATCGGGTCTCACAGGTATTAAGCACCGGGGCAAAAAACAAGCAGAAAGGAGAGGCAGCCATGTTATTTCCTCAAGGAAGAAATTCATACTTTTGGGATAACAGGTGTCCTTGAGGGAAGCTCAAAGAAAGGTGTCAGGAAAGCAACTTTGCCTTTTAATAAAACACATTTAGTAAATGTAGACATGCCAGGCAAGTTTGTACAGTTATGTTTCCATAACTTCTTCAACCCCATCCCATTAGAGTGTCAAGAGCAGAGGCCTTGAAAGGGGTGGAGACAAGGGGCTCTACCCAAAGCACTATCCCCAGCCCTCTCCCATACACAGCCCAGCACTCATCTCTGCAGCAAAGGCTGCATGCTATGGCCAGTGTGGGGTCCTCACCCCCCAATTCTTTCAGGTCAGGCCACTTACACACACCCATCACTTTCAAACCCCATCGGGCAACCAACAGGCATCATGCACAGAGGGAGAAATTCACCATTTCAGCAAGGAGGAAGAAAAAACCCACTTTGTTGGCAGGTTTTATTTCATTTTAAAAGGGATGGGTGTCTGCAATATTTGCAGCAGTCCTCAGGGAGATGAATGAATGGGTTGTCCATGGATAAAGTGGAAAAGGGTGTATGATACAGACATTTATCATGCACACATTTATAAGCCATGTGTGGTTTATAGCATAATTAATCAGTCGTTGTCTCCTATTCCGTACACAAATGCAGCCTCCTGTCTTTCCAGGCACATTCGATAAATAACTAATTTATACCCTTCTGCTATCCAAATCATCTTCTCCCTGATGGAATATTCTGGGAGAAGTAATTCAAATCCCTGCATGGGGAAACTCAGGAAGGGCAACGAAGGGCTGTCCCTGCGCATCCTTGGTACCTGCGTGTTGAATCCCTGCAGGATTCCCTGCCACACACACAAAGCCATGCAGAAATACACGTAGGATCGTGTACATCTGACTCAAACAAAAGAGAAAGATGGGGAAAATCATACCCTTGGAGAATCGCCGCTGCTCTTCCGCTCTTACCACCAGTGCTGGATCATTTTGTACCCAGTCCTGACTCTTTAACAGTACGAAGCCAGAGTCACAACCCAGGGAAGAACAAGCTCTCCTTTTGGGGTCAGTCAATAAGAAATCAGGAGACACAGAAACGTTATTTATAACGAGTAAATACATTACTTAAATTTGATGGTTTTTTCCCCTGCAAATACTCTCACTCGTGTCACATACAGGAAAAAGTAGTATTCAGTTCAATGCAGGTCCTCTTTGTAATTGTAGCTTGCCACATTTTCACGATTTCTTACTCTGTATTTACTATTCTGTTTTGCTGCTGTACAGAGTTTCCTCTACTGCAATCAGCGTGGGTGTCTGGAGTGTGAGCTGTTAGATTCCTGCTCCTCCCCTCACATCAACATGCTGGAGGTTATAAGCAGATACGGTAAGGATCCTGGTTAGAGGTTTGCAACATCTCCCACAAAAACATAACAGTCCCTAGAAGGAAGACTTCCAGCCCCCCTGCTGCACAAAAAGTTCAAGGAACATGTACAATACGATTTAATGGAAATAAATTTTTTTAAATTGTGCAAATTTTTTTCTGGGTTTGTAAGCCCTATGTAAGCACGACACAATGAAGTGAAGCATCCACTGAAACAACATTCTTTAAAATTCAATTAGAGGGTAATTCAATGGAGTGGAAAAAAAGCAAAGAATGTGTCAGGCAACAGCAACCTAAAGAAAAGGGAAAAAATATTCCTCACATTTTGGCCATATCCTTTTCCTCAACATGTAAATAAAGAGGAGAATGGAGATAACTTAAAAGGGAAAAAGATCCATATATTTGTTTTGTATACCACTCTTTGTCAACCCATAATTGACCCTGCTTTGCCGAGAATCACTTAAAAAAGGTTAACTTTAAAAAAAAAATTAAGACTGCTCAGACAGTATTACAGTGATGTATTTTCAGAAGAGGCCAAATCACAGCTTGTCATATAAAGCAGCCCTTCTACTTTGTTCCCTTCTCATGGATGCCTCACAAAGCATTTCCGTTTTACCTAAGGGCACATCCAAAGTTCGGATAAAAAGGAATCCCGGAATTGTTGTTCTTTATTCAGAAGGCATTAAACACACTCATCAACACAGGATAAAAATTTGCTGTTCTTTAAGGAGCATTAAGGAGGAGTGATGCCTGTGGTTCATGTATTTCTGTGTGCATTTTATCTGCAAAATACCAGCACATAGGCATTCCTCAGAGAGCCTATGTGAATTTTATCACGGGATCATCTCTAATCCCTCCAACATTTCATCTCTGCTTTCAGCAGCTAATGAGTTAAAGATGATAAATACCATTAACAAAGGAAAGAGGATCTTTCCTTTGTTTCCTAAAGAATGCGGAAGCCTGACTTCTAGCAATGTATTTTTATATTGAGCAAAGTTCCCTAAGTGGACAATTTTGCTTCTGGCATTGTTTATCATTCTAACTTAAAAAAGGGTTTGATCATCCAGAGAAAAACTGTAGTATAAAGAGCCATTAAAATTACTGTTTCCTGTTACTGATTTTACCTGCGTGTGTTATTTTCCCTTATGGGGAAATAAGGGTAAGATGTACACTAAAATATACACTGACACCACAAAATCCACGGTCTGTCTTCAATTCACAGAGGAACTCTTACCAGGGCAAAGAAAAACATATTTATATATCTATCTATATAAAATCTCAAACATAATCAGTCATTACATTTGAAACCACCAAATATAATGCACTGGAACCAGTTGTGGATGTAAAATTTGCCACTGATAATCCAAAAGGGCCCCAAATAAGCAACCGATGCTACAAACAAAAAACCCAGCGTCATTGTTTGCCAAAACAAAACCAGCAAACAATAGGTAAACTACAAAACATGTAGCTCTGTCCTACAGTCTCTCCTTATGCTCATTAACATTTAGGTCTTCAATTAATTCCAAAGGGTTTCTTTTACAGAGCCAGGAGAAAAAAATCATGAAGCGCTCACTAACAGCAGTCACAGCTTTACACACTGATTTCATGAAAAAAAAAAGGCTGAATAATACAAATATTGTATAAATACATCACAAAATTTACCAAACAAGACTGTAAGTTAGCAAAATATCGATAAAAACATCGACTCAAGCATCTGATTAAAAACACACAGTATTTTATTGTTCTTTTGAACCTGTCGGTTAAGAACCTTATTGACCTCTTCTGTAATGAGGGGGCAAATGTTCTGTGTTATTTAGCAAACAAAATTACCAGAAGTAATAGACAGTTAAGTTTTCCTCAAGAAAAATGGCTGTTTTGTCTTTTTTTTTTAAGTTACATGCATTTAATTACTTGTTTTAGATGCTTTGTAAAATCTGCGCATTTATGTTTGAAGCCTAACAGATATTAGCATTATACAGCAATTCTACAGCAAGACAAGAGGATCGAACATTTTGTTTTAATATATTAACGACAGTTATCCGCAAATATAGTAGCACATCTAATAAAAGAGAAAATCGAAGCTTTAAGTAAAGGTGTGGGTTGGCTTTTAAGTTTGCTGGGGTTTTTTTTATTCCATGTTTTACAGCCAATTCTTTAATTGTTCCATATCTGCCTTTTAGATCTGGACACTATTAGAGGAAAAAACCCCACAAAAACCATTTGAGGAATAAATGCTATTAATATTTATGCTTTTAAAATATTCCAGGTTCTTAGAGTTATTAACACATCCATTCACACCCCAGTTTCCTACCGGTCTGGTAGCAACCCCCCAGTACCATTTTACGTGAATGTCAGTGTGTGTTTCCAAGGACAGGCAAGCGATGCACAGCATCTCAGCACACAGGAAGAAGCAGTACAGCAAAGGGGTTTTAAGTGCACAGTAAGCCAGAGACAAATTTTAAGTTTTTAGTGAATTTACAGGGAGAGTAAGGTCCACCCATCCTCCTTATTCCAACGGCTGCTTGCTGAGACCCCACAAACCAGCTTATGCAGAACTTCTGAAAAAAAAAAAACAACCCCAACGACCCTGTTCACACCTCTGTTGTTTCCTTATACCTGATATATCTTTATCTTTCCACAGAAACAGATGCGACCTGATCCTCAGCTGAGGGTATTACTGTAGGATATACAGCAGAGAATATGCTTCCCTGCATCATACGGAATTCCTCTCAGTGAGAGACTAATGGTCATTTGCATACACAGTAATGGAAGAATAAAAGACAGAAATAACTGCTTAGTCTGTGCCTTCCCGAGGATTTACATCACCTTTCGGCACGTTTCTCAACTTATAACTGTAACATGCAGCTGGAGAAAGCAGCTGAAAATGATCTGGACCTGATACCAGGATTTCCCACCCCCTGCATGTGTGACAGGCTAGCAGAAGTGCATACCTCTACGTTTAAACGCATACAGCGCGACTCGGTTGCGACAGAAGTGCACACAAGGACAGACGTTCACATCCCACATGTGAAGGCAAGCCTAAAGCTGTGTGATGCAAACACGTCCAATACAATACTTATCATACTCCCCCCCGC
>VZTU01024861.1:123789-135492 GCA_013400835.1 Zapornia atra | reverse complement strand
GCCCCCCCCTCCGCCCAGGATGCTACCAGCAGATGAGGACCCTCACCCTGCTTGGCCCATGGGAGAGGGCATAGACACCAGAGCATGGTTTTAGACCAGACTGGTCAAACGTAGGATGCAAGGACAGACAAGGAAAAAAATAAAATTAAAGAAAAGCAAGAGGGGAAGCCCAGTGCCAGGCTCATTTTCCCACCCGGTACCCGCTTGTAGGATCAAAACACTCCAGGCAGCATTAACCCCTAATGCCGATTTGTCAAATGACACACTCCCCATCTCACCCACACAAATCCTCCAGCAGCTCAGTTTGCAAGGTTAAACTCCTCTCAGTCTGGGTGAAAGCCATGAAGAGGTCATTGTTCCCCACTGCCCTGCATGAAGGCCCTCCTGCCTTTCATTTCCCGCCCACACACAGCTCCCAGCTCCTCCAGAAACAGATCTGAGAACAAAACCCCTCATAGGTTCAGCACACAACACCCAGAAGCACACTGTGGGGTTTTTTTAGATTTGTATAAACGAGGCATATTTCTGACTTCACCTATTTATAACATGAGCAAACAACATAAGATGGAGACAATATGAGGTGGTACCTGCAAAGCAACCCACATCCCTTTTTCTGCCTCTCAGACATCACCTGCATCACCTCAGCTTTGTATTCCCAAAAGTCTGGAGGCCACCAAACATCACTTCTCACACTGTTCTCACCAACTTTTTCATGAGGTTGTAGCAACAACTCAGCTGCATTTTTGGGAGCTCAGCAACAGCAGGTAAACCATCAAGGCAGTCCTTTCCCAAAGCAAAGTTACACCTTTTGACCTAATGAAAGTAGCAGGAATGGGGTTTTTCCCCAGGCTTCAGGACAAGTGGAGTTGAGGCATGGCATTATCTTCGCCAGCAGCGGGTTTACTCTGTCTATTCCGGTTCCAGTTTAAGAACCAGCAAGGCTATGGCCTCTGAGGTTTGGCATAGGGCTTTTTTTTTTTCCCTCCTCCTTTGTTTTAAAAAGAGCTTTTGTTCAGCTGTTCCTTGGTATTTGATATGTTATCATCCACCAGCGCTGCACCACGGAAGGGAAGCTGCAGCGATCTAGGGCTAGGTTCTGCGTCAAACAGCACAAAGAAACTGTTGCCAGTTTAACCTCTGTGATGAGAAAAACAAAATCCTTTTAGTTTTTGATCATGTGATTCTTGAATAACCAGCAAAGCCAGCTTTAAAAAAAAAAAAAAATCTGTATATCCCAGGACACATCAGACTACTAACTGCTGAATGTTCTTGTTACTATTTTGAAATGGGGTGTGGGTGGAGATACCTACTGAAGCTTTCTACTGCTGCTGATCTATCTACCCATCAGATACGTGTGTTCAGAAATCCCTGCTCTAAGGAGCCTGAACTTGCATCTGTGCCTCTTCTGGGATGCACGGAAGACATGAGCTCTTGCACCATCTGCTATTCGCAGCACCGCTGCATGAGTATGCCAGCCCATGACAGCACCCAGATCTGCTGCAGGCGCAGCAGCAGCCAGGAAAGAACAAGGTGAGCTGTGAGGGGAAGTCATCAAGACAGAGATGGCAACCAAGAAACACGCAGGCAGCAGATTATGTGACACTGATGTGACTAGGCAGGAGCTGACAGCCAACAGGAAAAACCCCAAACACACTTTCCACGAGACAGCGGCTTAGTGGTTTTTAAGGCACCTTGTTGGCAAGAGCAGCACTGTACAGAGCAGGGACTCACACCCCAGCCCCACAGGCTTGTTCCACTGTGAGCTGTCACACCTGTCAGCCAAGCCTTGCATGGATTTAATGCATGATGGACACCTGAGGCACAAAGTCAGCTGCTCTCCTACAACTACTAATAGTGACTGGACACCCTGCATGTATCACTGGGGCACTGCAGGTACCAAATTGCAGCAGGAACTTTCCCCAATGCACCGGCCTATGTAACATGCTGCACACTTTGCACTCTGGTTTCCAAGGGAAGGGTTTACCAAATTTCCTTGTGGTCTCCAGAACTTTTCCTGACATTGTTGGATGACATTTTCAGCTGATAACCCTACTCAAGGTTTAGGCAGATAGGCTTTATACAGTCACTTCAATGTTGCTGAAAGCATACCCGAAAGCAAGCTAGGTGATCTCTGGAGCACTGACATCACATGAGCAGACAAGCCACAAAAAAAGAATAAAGAAAAAGCTGCAGTGCAGGGCACCACAACTCTCAATGTAAGTAGGTACACAAGTGCTCAACACCTTCCTTAAGAGAGGCTAATTGTGAGCCTGTACAATTTCTCCACTGTAAGGTGACTTTTCTTCCTATGGCTTCCTGACAAGGCAGAGTGAAGGGGCAGGTGATAGGACCAGTGACAGAACCCAAGGGAACCGTATGAAGCTGCGACACAGGAGGGTTAGGTTGGCTGTTAGGAAGAGGTTCTTTACTGAGAGGGTGTTGGGGCACTGGAACAGGGTTCCCAGGGAAGGGGTCACAGCTCCAAGCTTGACTAAGTTCAAGAAGCATGTGGATGATGCACTCAGTCCCATGCTCTGACTTGGCTGGCCCTGTGTGGAGCTAGAGCTTGGACTCCTTATGGGTCCCTTCCAACTTTGGATATTCTGTGATTCTTTCAGTGTAGTAGTTGTACCTGCTGAAACCAAAAGCAGAAATCCAGCAGATTTTAACAGGAACACAACTGAGCTAGCAAGTACCAAGACTTCTTAGTTTTTTAGGCTGCAAATGTGCTGTTAATCCCACTACCATTCAGCCTGTGCTCCCTCAAATAGGCTGGTGGTTGTCCAGCTGGAAGCCAGCCTCTTGGCACACTGATGGTGAGGATCATCCTCCTGGGTCCCCCACATCTGGTGGGCTCGCAAGCCCCCTGCAGCATCCAGGTAAGCCACCCATTCCCTTTTCCAATATATGCTGCATCTTCCATTACAGAAAACTCCACTTGCTTCCCACTGGCTTCCCCTGGCAGGAATCTTAACCCTGCTAACCTTCCTGCATTCATGCCCTCCTGCCTTTTTTTTTCCAATTTTAAAAATCCCTCTCTCTGATTGCGCTCAAGCGTATTTATTTGTGCCACTTCTCATTCTCCTTGCAAATTTTAACTCTCTATGCAAGTGCAAAGTTGTTGCTGTAAGTCTCAGGGGGGTGAGGGGAGGATGTTCCCTCCTTCTCAATCTCCTTTTCTTCCTTTGAAGTCACTTTCCTACTTAGAAAAAGCATGCCAACCCTGCAAGCTGTTTCTCGACCACAGCCAATCCTCCCGTTGCTTTGTCAGGAGCACTGGACTGTCTTTTACAGTCAGAGACAGTGATGATAAATGACAGCCTCCATAATCCAGCAAGTGATGCTGCCCAGGGGCGAGAGCCGCAGGCAGATGTGGAGCCTCCCTGCTGCGTGCACCACAGAGGGACAAGGGCACATCACTCACAGCAGTAAATCCCATCCACACTCCGGCTGCTTGGCTCCAAGGAGCATCAAAGGCCCCTTTGCGGGCTACAGAGCACACAGCACTTCCCAGTCACTCCTCTGGCCAGCAGACATCACCTTCACTTACAACACAAAACCAAGGGGGGAAAAAACCCTTCCTTCCCCAAAAGGGAGGCTGCATACAGCCCCACACATTCCAATACTGCCAGCCAGCTGGATAATCCATTTAAATGCTCACAGGATCAAGCTCTTTATCTTCAAAGGCTGTCCCTAGCTTCTGAAGGAGGCCCATGGTGAACAGGTTCAGATGAGATTCAAACCATGCTTCCCACCTTGCCCCTAGGAAGTGGGTTACGAAGCAGACGCACCAGCCAGGAGCACACTGCACATCTTCCCAAAGGATCACAAACCTCTTTACAAATATTATACCTCACAGCACACTCGCAAGAAGTTGATAAATGCCATTTCTACCACTACACCCAATTCTTGCCAGAAAAGCAATGCTGAAGGGAAGCTCATCTATGTATCCAAGGTCAGGCTTGGCATCTGTGACAGATTGAGCTGTCTTAAGTTCCTGTACACCCAGCCTTCGCTCCCAGTTATTCACCAGACAGTGCCTGGAACTTTAAAAGGGGAAGCTTTGAGGGAAAATATGAGTGGTTTAGCGTTGGTTGTTGGGGTTTTTTTGGTTGTTGGTTGTTTTTTTTAAACAGCCTAGAGAACTGCTGGAAGATGCAATGAGGTTGTAATTGTGGAATCAGCTGCAACATCTTCTTTTCCTTCAAGGGCAAGCTTTGCCCAGCAAGTGCCAGCTCCAAGCTCTCCAAGGCTGCGCCTCAGTGGTTCTTACGGCCGACCAGTAACTGGGATGGAAGGGAGAGCAGGGCACAACTAAGTGCCTGGGTTTTGTCCAGGCTTTCTGCCTGGTCCTTTCTCTGCTCACTTGGCCCTGGTGATCAGTCAACAGCAGAGATTTAAGATGCAGCCACCAGCACCTTCACCAATACAACACCTACCACAGAGCATGCCAAGAATGCTTCTGCTAGCTTCCAGTAAAGCCATGAGTCCTCAAGGGTGACTCGCATCTCCCCTCTGTTTCTAAGGTCTAGTACCTGCTCTGGCTCAGTGAGGCTGCCGATTGCCTCCAAGCAGCTGCATGACAGGAGTCACTAACCGCTAGCCAGGTTTTTCTGTCTTTAGGCCAAAGTACTCCTGTCCTGCTAAGTTATCTAACTCTGAATTGAATGGTAAGAGTCTCTCATCTTGTTCCTGACCCTCATTCCTGCTGCTGGTTTCTGGGAGGACACCAGGCAAGGGGAAGGAGACAAGGAGCCGCTAAGTGACACCTCACTCAACTGCAGCAGATAGCACCACTCCCCCGGCTGCAGCACTTTTTGTCTCAACCTTGAGAACATTTGTTTTAAGAGGTCACAATGAGTCAAGCAGCTCAAGATGAGAGCATGTAGCACCCCAGCAAGCCAAGTGAAAACACAGAGCTTGTGCTAACAGAGCTGTTCAAGGGTGGAAGATGCTCAAGGTGCGTCTCAGAGCAAAGGGCTTTCAGCTGAGCTAACACCATGAACCAGCACCGAAGAAGGGTTTGGGGCAGAGCTCTTGTTGCTGTAAGCACACCAGAGACAACTGGAGGCAGCCGTTTTCTGGCAGCAAGACCTGAAGTTGCCCATATTGTCACTGTCTTGATAGTTAACCAAAGTAATGATTTACTGTTTTTTCAGTTGCAGTCTAAATCTAGATTAGATCCGTCTTCAGAAGCATTCTAATTTAAACTTGAGCTTCACTAAATCCTTAAAATAATCTATTTCTTATTTGTCAGCCTTCAAGAGGTTTGCTGCCGAATAAAGAGCAATCAAAAACTCTGCCAGAGCCATCCAGCACTGGGGGGTCCACAGGGGCAAGGTACAACCCATCAGGACACCAAAGAGCTTAGGTCCAGCTTTACACCTTCCTGCATAGAAAGCCTGCATTGTCCTTTAAGACTTGCATCCCTTCATATGCTACACTTGAGTGGGCAAGACTGGGAAATTAAATTTATTCAGCAAGGAAAGCAGTCTTTCCCAATGAGGAAAAAGAGCCTGACTAATTTTCCCCTCATCTCTGCCTTCCTTGTTAGTGTTTTTCCAACACTAAGAAAATTAAATTCCAAATTTACACAAAAACTAACAGCATACTGATGAATTACTAAGGACCATATAATTACAGAGGATGAACACAAGTCCACAAGAGCAAATGCTGCTTTACACCAGCTAAAGAGGCTATAACTTTAAATTGATGGTTTTGCTCTTTAAGTGTTAAAAAAATACTTAAAATGGGATCAAGCCCTTCAACTGAAATAAACCAACAAAATCCAAGTCTTTTGGCTTGTTAGAAAGGCCAAACTTCTTCCAAAACACCCTGATTTTTAATCTATTTATATACTAGACAAACA
Organism: Zapornia atra; assembly: GCA_013400835.1. Lineage (NCBI taxonomy): Eukaryota > Metazoa > Chordata > Aves > Gruiformes > Rallidae > Zapornia > Zapornia atra. The sequence continues at coordinate 129,623 of VZTU01024861.1, read as the reverse complement.
GTTAAAAAAATTAAAAATAAAAAGAGACTCCCAGCTATTTTTCCCCACAGTAAGACCCGCTGGGCAAACAAAGCCGTATTCATTATTTACCTTGGGGCAGGACCTGGAGCCCTTAACCAGGTTAAGGGCCCTGTTGTGCTAATCTTCACATTAGTCCAATATAACATGCACCATATTTAAATAAAATAACGTTGATCCCTCTTTAGTAAGAAAGCTGGGGTGGGTGGGGGGTGGGGGGGAATACACAACACACCACCAACCCCCTCCCCTCCTTACACACACATTGCGGTATAATCTGCCACCTTCTATAAATGCTGCCATTTGTCTTTTCTATAGAAGCATTGCAGGAATATTTCCATATAAGCCCTATTATAATAAAAACGACAGTGTGACAAACAGCTTTGCAAATAGGTCTGCTGCTCCAACAAAGCACAGACGCAACGCATTGATTTGCGGAAATACCCTGTATAATTCACCAGTGCTACTAGTTGATTTGAAACCCAGTGGATTTAGGCGGCCGCTTTACGTTCTCCATCGCCATACCTACTACTTCTGCTCTGTACGGGGAAGGAGAGCATGTGCTCTACTCCCACAACAGTTCCCCCAATCCCTGTCTTCCCCTCCCCTCCAATTTACACTGATTACAGGTTTCAAAGTCTTGGAGATTCATTTTTAAGTTCTATTTAAAATGCTGATTTTTACTTGTTTCCTTTTCATCTAGATCAATACCGCACAGATGATAAATATGTACCATTTACCATTTATACTTTTTCCTTCTTAGCCTTGAATATCCTAGAGTAAGCTTAAGAGAAAAATCAGTTCCTGGATAGCACTTGTTTCTCATCTTTAGCCTATTCCCTATTTTCTCTATAACACAATAAATAAGACTGAGTGTGTTCTATTAATACCAGCATCCATTGTAACATTCAGACGTTAAGTGCAGCAAAAAAAAAAGAAAAAGGAGCCGCATCTCAAAATGCTCACTGCTCATTTAAAAGTTTGTCTGGCATTATGAGGATACTTCAGCATGCACATCACCCTTCGCAAAACAGCGCCCTGGCATTAAGACATCACCGCATCAGTTTCCTATTCAGTCTTCACCGAGAGGAGGGAAGCCACCATTTTCTTTTCGATACATGCAAATTAAATTGTTTGCCTCCACAGAAAGCGTAAACCACAGAGAATTCCGCATTTCAGTGGCGATACTGTCACCTACCATCAAAAACAAGTATTAATTTGTAAGTGAACCTCCTCCGTCGCGCTCAAAGGAAGGAGCTGCGCATTTAATGGACTAACAAACCGGCGCAAATATTAGTTTTATTATTTCCAAGGTACCTCACCACCAGATAAAAGCCCCCCTCGCACTGATGATCTGCAGCAGAACAATCAGACTCTCGTACAACACAGCTTTCAATAGACACAGGCTTTCTGGAGTCCTGCACAAGCTATACGTTTTATACCACTTCAAATTTAGCAACGGATACATAGCTGCTTACTCATAGCTGGGACTGTTAAGACTTGATTTTACATTCTAGAGCTTTGAAAGAAAAGCCACAACCAAACAGCACCTTGTAAGTATCCCACTTACCAAATGCTACAGGCTCTTTAATAATCATGCAGTATTTTCAGCTTTTAAAGCTCAAATACATTTTTCTTGCAGGAACATTTAAGAACGCCTTATCTCATTAAAGTAAGGTTTTTTAAACAATGCCTACATTTAACTTACACAATGCACTAGGTTTTCTGTAATTATCTAGCAATTCCAACTATTCAGTAATACAGAGACTTAAAGCTTAGGACCAGCAAGATTTGTATGTTCCAGAGACCCTGTGGAACTCCAGTGAAGTTAATTCACTGCACTGGCAAGAAACGAAGCCTTAAAAAAACCCCAACACCCAACCCCACAAACCCCCAAAACCAAGCAGTAAGGCAAAGAAGTGGTTTAGCAGCTGTATACGGGGCTTTTCTTTCACTGGAGGCTTTAATAATTGCAACGGGCACGCTATTTCACAAACAACCTTTCGAACTCTGCGTAGCTGTGCCGCGACAGCAACCGAAGCGGTGAGAGTCGTGGCTCTCTAGTAACGCACAAAAATCCCGACACACCAGCTGAGGGCTGGAAGATACGTTCGTTAACTTTGTTTTGCTGCCTTGGAAAGAAGACAAAGAAAGAAAAAAAGAAAGGTCAAGAGGGATGCGGGTTGCCAGACAATCACTTTGTTTCAGACATTTTTATTAGACAAAAGGCTTACAGTTAGCACTGCACCGTGCCCCACCCAGCTGGCTGAGGACTGTCATCTTCTCCACTCCATTAGGCTGTATTACAATTTTTCTAATTAAGCATCCCCTCCCATACCTGTGTCTGCCTTAAAAAAAACCCACAATAATAAACCAAACCAACAAAACCCCCGCAACTCTCCTCTTCCTCTCCACTCCCAAATAGTCTTTTGGCAGGTCAGACACAAGGAGGAGAAAGCCCACAAATGCAAACAATGAAGGAACAGACAGTGTAATAACACCTTGCTTGTTCCTTAAACTAGGAATACAATTCCTAATTTTTAAAGAATTACCAGGAAAAAAGAAAAAAAAACAAAAAAAACTCCCAAGAACCACAAACCCGCAACCCTTCTCCACAGCACCCACTCTCCCCAAAAACACAGGCAAGCCTGTATTTTTCTTAAAAATACTGGGAAAACAAGATTTAATTTTTTTTATACACTCCCCCACATCAACCACACTATATCTCTATGAGGCATATTAACGGTAATTGTTAAAAGATGCAGCAGATATTGTTTCTTCTCCCTGCACATGTATTGACACTACTACACAAACAAACCATGTGAAGAGAACGCGAAAAAATTTGTATTTATGAAATCCAAAATTTTTCAATAAATACATGGATTTAAGCACTAATTCGTGAATACCAAATGAGAGATTTCTCATGGAAGCGTCACATTTACTTAATCACTATTTATGTGACCAATTTGAGGCAGCCATCCCTCAACAGGAAATACCAGGTACACACTATGAGAAGAATACTGAAAACGTTGCTGAAGTACAGAAAATATCTTCTATTTTCTGAATAATTTTATGTATTATGTTCTCTGAGGTCTCGCTGTGTACGCTCAGTTTAAGAGGAACTTGTAGTGCTCATCTACCTTCTAAAACACAAGCCTGACTAAGAGTAGCCAACAATATTATGTGAACGCAAGTGAAAATGGAGCATCATTTAACCTGATGTATTAAAGGGAAAATAACCAGGTAGGGACACAGTCTCCCAGGAAGGCCCAATTCCCCCCTCCCTTCCGTTTCCAAAACCAATGTTCAGAGCATCCATTATTTCTCCCCTCCACAGCATCTTTTTAAAACCCATTTTCCATCTCCATCGGCCAACATACAACTACGCACTACAAGGTTTTCAGAGATGTGACTTCTTTTCAAGGTAAAAAGCAGGCAAATTAAGAAGAATCATTACTTCTCATATTAATATTTCCCAGCATGTATTTGACAGAATGCTATTAACCCACAATTACTTAACCTGTGGTGAAATGCAGCCAACTCTTCCCTTCTGAACAGGCATTTAATATGTAGATGTTTCATGCTGGTAAGACGGTTTACACTCTTATTAGATTAAAAGCACTATTTCCAGATGAAGTATATTGCATTTGTAACCATACCTTTGGTTTGCTTTGCGGCTTTCATCTATCCATTGACTGTTGAGTGGCATTAATGAAATCCTCGGGGTACCTACCTTCCGACATTTCAGTGGCTCAAGAAAGGCCATAAGATTGCCACAAATTAATTGAAATATATCCCATTCTTTCAACAGGGAGTAGGTGGAAATACAATGAAATTCTTTCCTAGTGGCTTTTTTTTTTTAAAATGAAAAGCAGAGCCTTTTAGATATTACCCATGACGCCTCCCAACCAAAAACATCTGCAATATGCTATGTTCCCCGTTTGTCGCAATCAACCCACCTATTTGAAGGGAGGGGGGAAGGGGGGAGGAAAAAAGCCATTAATCTATCAAAATCCACACACTCAAAAATCCACAGGAACACCTCTTGTACTCACACGTTGCACCGAGCCGCTCGCAGGAAGGTAGCCGTGGCAATGCCAACCAACGTTGAAGACCTGCAAGACCCAGGTATTTATGAAGATGTTATAAGTCAGCTTTATGACTTTCAACCATAAAACATCCCCCACTTTCCCACCTACGGTTTTGCTAATGATGCTCTAATTTTAAATATACAGTTTGAAAGACGGGATGAAGAGAAAACGTTCTAGGTATTTTAACCTCTTCTTGCTGTAATGCTAGAATGTTTAAGAAACATCTCAAAGGCATGTTCATGAATAACTATTTCCTTCCTGCAAGGGGGGAAAAGGAAAACAAGGAGAAAAAAAAAAAAGGCAAAAGCCTTTTCACCATGGCTTTCACACCTTCAGGAGCCCTGCTTGGTTAGGACAAGCAGTAGGACACCGCAAGGTGATGTTTGAAATCAAGGTCTCCTCAAACAGTCTTCTTCCTTGGCTCCCTCCAAGTAGGTCGCCCACTTCAGCTGATTTTGTATAATTGGTCTAGTTTGTCAGGAAGAGAGGAGAACCCATCCTGCTGCATACAGCGTGTTAACGCCGGTGCTACAGCTGGTGCTCTGCTGCAGGAGAGGGTTTGTTAAAACGAGCATCATCAGCTATCACCAATTTAAACTTCACTCGGGCTGTAGCAACCTGGGTTTCTCAAAACCAGCAGAAGCAGCACAGCAGAAGCTTTTTTCTGGTGGCTCCCTGTTACCGACAACTACAGCTTGGTCACCAAACCACGACAGCACGAGGGAAGCCGAGCTCTCCTCCTCACCGCATATGCCCAGCACAGCGTTACACTGTCATGTTGCCCACCCGCCCCCCTCCCCAGGTTACAGCCAGATGTGCCATATTGGTGCCGAAGCCCGAGTGCCCTGTTCCCCTTGCGCAGTCCCCAGTGAGGTGGGTGCTCCGGAGCACTCCTGCAGAGAGCGGGCAGCGCCCACCCTGCTGTGGGAATGGGCGGCAGCACCGTTCTGGAATCTTCCAGCGCACGCCAGCGTAGCGCGCGGCACCTGCATCCCAAAAAGCACCTGGCAAAGGCGCATGCCTGGAGAGCGGCTGCTCTTCCCAATGCACCAACAACTGGAACAGGGTTTGGTGGGGTTTTTTTCCCCATACACTGGATTTCCCAACAAAATTTATAAAGACATTAATCATACTTTTGCTCGGCCCTCACAGGGTAAGCAGTGGTTGCAACTCACAGCTCGCTAAAGTTCGGTTTTCAACTAAAAAAACCAACCCCACCAACCCACCCAAATCCACCCACCCCAACACCCGAGGTACCGCAACCCCATTTCCCCGCGGCTCTCGGTAGGTGTGCGAGCCTCAGCCCCCAGCGCGGGGAGCTCGCTGAGCGCCCGCAGCTCCCGAGCGCACAGCTGCCGGCAGGCTGGGGCTGGGCCACGCGTGTTCCCTGGGGCGGCGGGCGCACGCCACGCGTGTTCCCAGCGCAGCGGTGCGGGAAGGGCAGGTCGCCAAGGAGAGCCCCCTACACGAGCATCCTTACCCGGGCTGTGGCGGTACGGGAACCCGGTCTCTGGGAAGCTCGGCTCTTTAAATGCCTCTTCCCATTTTTAAAGGAGTTCTAGAAACTTTCCGGGAAGAGCCCGAGGCTGGGGCTGCGCCCGCGGGCTGCCGTAGTGCAGGTGCCGCCGGGCACGGGCAGCCCCCGCCGCCCCCGCTTCGCCGCGACCCCCGGGCGAGCAACGCAAAACCGCTCCGGTCCCTTGCGGCGGGGCCGAGCTGCCGGGC
>VZTU01024861.1:71414-122969 GCA_013400835.1 Zapornia atra | reverse complement strand
GGGGGCGCGGGGGGGGGGAGGGGGGGGGGGGTGGGGGTGTGGTACGCCGGGGGAAGCCGCCACTGCACCCGCCCCCGCCCGGTTTGCTCGCGGGGACCGGGGCAGGCTGCCCGCAGCTCACGGCCGTGAAGGAAAGAGTTTAATTACACGTACTGCCCCCGGTGTTAGCTCTTCTTGAAAAAGCGGGATCACGGGGCCGCGAAACCCCCCTCAGCTCGGGTTGGCAGCCTGCCGTAAGGACGAGCCGGACGCGCCTCCGCTTCTGAAGATCAGGCTTTGGTGCAGCATCCTAACGGAGGCGGAGAACCCACTCTGGCAGGGGGGGTGGGATCCTGCTCTGGGCCTTGCCCCCCGCCCTGCCCGCTGCCTGTGCCAGGCACTGAAGGGGCTGCGGAGTTTGCTGTGACGTGGCCCCCACTGCTCCCCACCTTTGAAATGTGTTCCTGAGATCGCAAAGTTACCGAATTCAGGCTCCCGTAACCCCCAGTCTGGGCACCGGAGTTGCTGCTCTTTGCTGTAGCAATGCACCTCCCGAGAACACATCCCCAGGTCCTCCCTTCTGTGTCCGTGTCTGCAGAGCTGCAGATCCCCCGGTTTTGGCCAAACCAGGGCTGGGTTGAACTATCAGGGGCACTACCAGGGCTTGGCAGGCGGATGCAGGCAGAGCAGTGCGCTCGCATCCCTCTACTCCCACTTGGAATTTTTGGTTTAAAACAAACCCACCTCCAGAGAAAACCCCAAACCCACCTAAACACCCCAATCACTGCTGTTTGCCAGACCACCCAAGTGATGCCCCTGCCCACTGGCATTTTGTCCCAGGCTTTTTTGGGGTCCACTGATGCTGGGGGGCAGGAGACAGGCACCAAGTGAAGCCCGGACTTCACATTTACCTGTCCCACACCAAGTTCCCCTGGGATATCTTGCCTGCCTGCATAGCACATCAGGACTTGTCGGCAGCAGGGCTTGTGGGCAGCCCCCAGCCCCAGGCAGGCCCAACCCAGCCCCTCTGCTGTCCTTTCCAAGCCTCCACAATTACTATTACCTGCAAGTCTTTATGTGCTCCCCACCCCTGCAGGGTTTGGGTGCTGTGTGGCTCCCCTCCGCATTTGGCACATTTTTTGGTAGTTCTCAGGGAGGGCATCACGCTGGCACAGGGCTGCTGCTACTGCTGGGCTATAGCCCCCCTCCCCTTGAAAATCCTCAGGTCAATATGTGCTTAATTCCACGGATTTTTCAGGTTTTCATGGAAATGTTTTCTCATTGAACTTCTGCTCATTGGTGTAGCCTCCAATGAAGAGAAGCACATGCTGGGTTGGGCCTTTCCCCCGATGACATAGGTCCTCATTAATCTGCTAGCATTTTTTTTTTTGTTTCTCCTGGAAAATTCTTAAAGCTTTCACCTTGCAACTTCTCGCCGTGTAATCACATAGCTGTGGGTTTTTTTCCTGCTAGAAATTTCTCATAGGAACTTGTCTCACTGACATGATCCACTTACTGTTTTCCCCTTGTCAAGCACAGGCTTGTTTTTCAATAAAAATAAAAGCAAGGAGCTAATTCCGAAATCCTTAGTCAGACAAAGCCTGCGCTGAAATCAAGGGGAGTCCTGTCTCAGTGTAAAGATTGCAGGTTCTGGATCAAAATCATCATAATAAAACATTGTCACAGGAGCAACATCTCCCACTTTGAAAATAAACATCTTTGCTCCAGTTAGGTATTTATGTAGCAACAGGAGACTATTGATTTAGGAAAGCTTTATGGTGCATGGATACTCTAAACCCGTAGTGCTACTAAGCAGCGGCAAAGCTTGGGAGGAGCAGGTCGCAAAAGAAGTACAATGCAAAACCTCTGCTCTCTTTTGCTCCTGGTGGTAAAGCCTCTGGCTTGCCTTCACCTGAAACAGCCCTTTGCCAGCTCTTCTCCCCATCTCTTGGCCAGATGTTGCCAGCCAGGTTGCAGGGCTAGCAGGAGAAAACATCTGCCCTTGGTGGGGACATCGGGCTTTGTGGCGGGGCAAAGGCATTGGAGAACAAGGGCCGCATCCCTGCTGGAATATGGTACCGCTGGAGCTTCTCCCTCCTTACCTAAGGGGTTCTGAGAAGATGGACAATGGAAGTTTTGGTAACTGTACCAGGGTAAGGACCAATCCATCCACAGCGCAGATCGACACGGAGGAGGGAGAGAGAAAGCATGCGCAAGCAGCATGAATCAAACAGAGGAAGATTTGTCATCATATTTGTATAAATTTCCAGAATTTCTTTTAGTAATGTAATCATCCCATTATACTTAACGGTAGAAGAATACTTGTGGAGTTATTTTTGAACAAAAGCTTCCAAGTGGTTACATTACATAAAACAGAAAATTGAAAGTCCTTAAACAGCATTAGAAAGTGTTTCCAAAGAGTCTGACTCTAATCCCAATAAATAGCAAAGCTGTGAATAACGGGAGTTGATTGCTTTTGAGTCTTGTGGCTGGTCTGTACGTAAAGAAGTACCAGCAGCCTGATGAGGTGTGTTTCTAGGAAATAGATTGGTGACTTCAGTGGGGAGATGGCTGGGCCAAAAATATGTCACAATTCTTTTTGTGGGAGATGACAGTCTTCCCCACTGCTTCTGCTGCAGAGGTCTCCTTGCAAGACATGTAAAGAATGAAGTTTTTTAATAAGTAATGGTCACAAGGAAACAGCATAGAATCATAGAATGGTCTGGGTTGGAAGGGACCCCAAGGATCATAGAGCTCCAACCCCCCTGCCACAGGCAGGGACACCAACCTCCAGGCCTGGATCTACACAAGGGTGCCCAGGGCCCCATCCAACCTGGCCTTGAACACCTCCAGGGACGTGGCATCTACCACCTCTCTGGGCAGCCTGTTCCAGCACCTCACCACTCTCTGTAAAAAACTTCCCCCTAATATTTAATCTAAACCTTCCTTCCTTTAGCTTCAATCCATTTTCCCTTGTCCTGCATGTTTGGCCCATCACCAGAAGACATTTCTGCTCTAACAAGACATAGATAAACTTGAGTTCACAAGCAAATTTCTACCCCAGGGGAAGGCAAGCATGGTATTTCTTCACTAACGCAAAGAGATTTTAATGTAAAAGAAGCTGAAACAACACATCACTCAGAGAAAATCCAAGCTGCTCAGCTTTTAATATATTTAACATGAGTAACTGCCATAACTGTGGTGAATTTTTGGGGGGTTGGACTCGATCTCTTGAGGTCCCTTCCAATCCCTACAATTCTGTGGATAGGGCAGTTGGTCAGAAGCCCAACTATGGAGGCTTGGAAGTCAGGGTATGAAGTCTTTCTGTCTTACATCCCACATAAAACAACATATAACATAACATAGCCAATACCGGTGTCTGGTGTTCCAAAAAGTGCCAATCTGGTGTAGCTCTGTTTGGTGACCCATTTACGCAGCTCTCTGCTGAAGGGGGAAATACTGTTTTGGCATAGTTGGAGGATACAAAAATAAGTTGCCTGCACTGCATCTGTGTATCAGTTGTTGATGTCCTTTGAGGGCAGGCAGGCGCGGTAGTTCAGCCATCAGGCAACCCTCAGGACATGTTCAGAGCCACCTTCTGATTACCCAGGCACTTCAAGCTCCTCTCCAAGAAGCAGCGGGTGAACTCTGATTTATTCACTGTACGTGAGAAGAGGGTAAGTGCCACATTACCCCAGTTAGAAGCAGGTAAACCCTATTTACCCAATATAGTAAGTACTGCGGATTCTTCCTCTCAACTCTGAGCAAAGAGGAAGGTTGAACTTGTGGTTGTTTTGGGCTCAAAACTCTGCAGATTCAGTTTTATTTCCTATCTGCATCTGTGAGTGCCATTGCCTTGCTGTCCTGCCAGTCAGCAGACAGATAATATTGCCTTTCTCTGCCACTTCTATTTAACACTCTGACCACAAACTAATTTAAAATGGGGCCCTGAGCTTAGCTGAGAGGTTAAGGCATAACACAAACTATTTCCCCATCTAGTACCCACATGGTGACGTGTGCTTGGAGTGAAAGCAGGGCTAAAAGCAGCACACAGCAGCTCCCACCTTCAGAGGATTGCTAGTTGCTACTGCCTCTCTGCCCAGAGACCCTTGGAAGGAGACAGCCCTCTGCTTCCCTCCCTCAGCCCCAGAGGGGACCTTTTCTGGACTCTGTTGTCGTGGGTGTGGTGCCAACAACCCTCTGTGAGGCAGGACCTGGGGAATCTGCAAAGAGGTACCAATCCATGTGTGACTGCATAGATGCAGGGTGACCCAAGGGCCAAGGATGATGGAATTTGGACCATTTCCCATACCAAAGGGTCTACGACAAAAATAATTAATTATTTCTATGGTATGGCTGAGGTGAAATGGCCGAGTCTAGGATGTTGATACTCAGCCTTTACAATGGACATTCATTAACAATGGAAAAGGAACAGAGAGGGATCATGACTCCCACCATCTGGTTATAATCTTTCAACCTGGAATCATCCAGAATTACAGACTGGTTTGGGTTGGAAGCCCACCTAGTTCCAACCCCCTGCGGTGGCCAGGGACACCCTTCACTGGACCAGGTTGCCCAAAGCCCCATCCATCCTGACCTTGAACACTGCTAGGGAGGCGGCAGCCACAGGTTCTCTGGGCAACCTGTGCCAGGGCCTCACCACCCTCGTTGAGACGAATTTTTTCCTAATGTATGATCTAAATCTACCCTACTTCAGTTTAAACCCATTACCCCTTGTCCTATCATTACAGTGGCTGATAAAAAGTCCCTCTCCAGCTTTCCTGTAGGTCCTTCATGTACTGGAAGGCTGCTATAAGACTTCCCCAGAGCCTTCTCTTCTCCAGGCTGAACAAGCCCAACTCCCTCAGTCTTTCCTCACAGGAGAGGTGCTCCAGCCCTCGCATCATCCTCGTGACCTTTGGTCTAAGACACAGACTGCTTCTCTGGCTTTCCCATGTTGTAAGAAAGATCCCCTTCTACACTCCCTGCCCTCCAAAATGCAAATCCCTCACTTGAAATGAGAGCAGTGGGCAGCCTGCAGACTGCGTGTGACACACACCAGTGTTTCAGAGCTCCTGATACCATAAAGCGGAATACAAGCTGGCAGTGTTTGCATCTAAACCAAGCTCTCTGAACAAATATTTTGGAATTGTTCATAAACAACAGGTTCCAGTAAAGATGTGACTAATGCCATTAGTCATCAGAGTCGGACCTTCCGCATCGCCGTAGACATTCGTGGCAAAGTTCCCGTTGACTTCAGCAGGAGCAGGTTATATTTCTCACAGATTTACTGCCCCTACCTAACATGTCAAAAATGTCAAGGTCCATCAGAAGACTGTGGTATGTGAATTGTTGTCATATTAATCGCAGAAGAAAAGACCATTTTGGAGCATGAGGAAGCTGACACAGGAGTGATAATAAAAGAGTGCATTAAATGACGATGCCTCTTTTGAAAGGAAATTCAGAGGCATCTGGGGCCATTACCTTTCATATCCTGGCCATCAGGAAATTAACCTTTAACCCTTCTCTGTTGACCCACTCTCCTTTCTCTTTTTTTCTGTCGTTCATTCTTTTTTCCTAATGGCTGGAGAAGATAGATATGGTCTATGATTTATGCTTCTGAAGGCTACAGTCTGCCTCCTTCCTATGCCTTCCCAAGCGCTGCGATGTCTGTGTTCCCTCAAGTCTTTCTAAAGTCAGAGCTTCACTCAGATTTACTCCCACCTCATCCTTTCCAACGCATGAAGCAAACTGTTTCTACTTCATTTATTCCAAATCCCATGTTATTTAATTATGCCTGACCTAGGTATAAATCTTTCCCTCATCTTCTGCTGTCACACAGAGGTAGGCAAAGCGCTGGAGGTGTTGGACACATTGGATGTCCTTTGCTTCAAGGAGAGGTTGGACTCTTTGGTCTTGTAACAGGGTGATGCTGCACAGGAAATGCACTGCGGGCGCATTGCAAAATCGACATCAGGACTGAGAGTTGCCTTCAACACCTGTACCTGAGGGAGAGGGGTACAGGAACAACTGCTTCACCCCCTAATCTGAGGGAGATCTGGCAGGTACAGTACCAGATCAGCAGGTTTCAAAAAGAGTGTGGAAACATTGTTTTAAGCACAGCAAACTGGTTATAAAGCCGACAAACGAGGGTTGCAACTCTTTTCAGGGTGACAGTTGTGTACAAAACTCCTGAAATGCTGCGATTTAGCAACATTAGCTTTATCAAGACAAGAGCTGGGAGAGCAAGACGCGGCCTTTTGTCACAAAAAATGGAAATTCTCCCTGAACGAGGTCTGAGCAACCTTTGCCTGCAGAGAAACCAAAAGCCCTGAGTCATCACGCTGAATCGGGAGCTGCCGGCTGCAAATCCAGGCTCTGAATTCCCACTGATGTTCGCTGCACATATTGCAAATGAAACTTTGCTGACGTGGCTGTATTTCACCACGTGCCAAAATGTGAGTTTCTCCTTATGATTTTATTGTCCTCAGAGGCTTCCCCTCCCTGACCTGGGTCATGCCTATTGTGTGCACCAAGAGCTAAGTCTGGCATATCTAGTCCTCTGGCCACCATGCTCAGGGACAGACTGGTGACCTCGTTCTTGCCTATACCCCTGGTTTTTGGATGCTTTTCCCTGCAGAAACCAAAGCAGGGTCAGAGGTAATGTAGTTGACCTCTAGGTCTCATCCTTTTGTTACAGATGTTGGCTGGGGCATGCACTTGGCAGTGCAAAAGCGTCTCTCAGTCCTTCCATTTAACCCTTGTCAAGGTCACACTGGTACCGCTCAGCATCTCTGCAGTCACCCTGAAGCTTTGTGCTATTTTAACCCTGAGCTATGGCTTTTCCTCACAGACCCTCTGAAGTGGTGCTTGCCCAGACAAATTAAGACTGCATGGGCACAACGTGTAGCCCCCGAGGGCTGGTCCAGCTTCACAGGTAACATCTATGCTGGGAAGAAGTGGATTGTTTGGTTTTTTTTTTTCCCAGGTTCTGGAATAGGGGTGTGCTAAGCACGATGGAGCATAGGAGTCCACTTCTCCATTGGAGCTACTCCACTGGTGCTGTCCCCTCCTCTTGTGCAGACCCTGTCAGCTCGCAAGCACCATTCAATTTATCTCCTTCAGGCTCCATCAGAGGATTTGCTGCTGTTTTGCAGAGAGAAGCTCTGAAGCATTTGAGGAGCAGTAGTTTTACCTGGTGTATTTGCCAGCTGCCCAAGGCAGCTGTTTCCTCCCCTGGCTGTGGCATCCCCAACACGCTGGGGGTGGTGAGCTTTGCTTTTTGGGTGGTGCTCCCGTCCCTGTGTGGACTGCAGCAGTGGTGTATATGCGTGGGATGAAAGCATGCCCTCTTCCTGGCCTCCTGCTCGTTCTGCAACTGGGAGCGCTCGAGGGACGGTGTGTCAAGGAGCTGGTAATAGAAATAAATGAAGGCAACCCCCAATCCTATTGTCCACAGAGGCTATTTTTGGTGGAACTATTTTAAGGGTTGCTCTCCTGGCATTCCACATCCTGACATTTCAGCACATTTGCCTCACCTACCGTCCGTGTTAATGGGTTTTCAGCTACATATCATCCCTATCAAGCCACTGCAGCAATTCTTTACACCCTATCTGTGTTGTACACACCGTGTCATCAGCACCTTTTATTTATAAAACAATAACTCCAGGAATAAAAGGGGCATTTCCCACCTCCCCTTGCCCCCAGTGCTTGAGCTCCAGCATCATTTTAGTATTCACTGCAGGATGCCTTAGTCGAGCAAAACACACTTTATGCAGAAGCTGTTTAATAAATAAAATCAAAACGTGCTCCAAAGTGACCCACGTGGCAAGGATAATTTAGTATGCGGCTCTTCATGCTTTCTCTCTTACTTCTGCTGTTTACAGATACTTTTTTTTCCTCATCTGTTTGCACAGGGAATAGATGCTGACGTTGTCCTTTTCATGAATAAATCTCATTTTAGCATGTTGGCCAGCACAATAAAAAAAAAAATTATCAAACAAATTAGAGCCTGAACCTACAACCTTTCCGTGTGAAAGGAAAGCCTCTTCCTGAGCCAGCTCCCTGGCTTGTAAGGAGCTTTTTCTGTAGGAAGAGCTGCTCACATGAGCTACATGTACAAGGTCTCAGGATTTCTGTGCTGCAGGACTTGACTGTCAGCCAAAGCTGGAGGCAGCTCAGCAAAGGGAATAAAGGTGGGTGTCAGAGACCAGTCTCAATTTCCTTTCCCTCTGCCATCTGGCATTGGCGTTTGTTGGAGGGGCCAAAGGTCACTGTAATTTATACCACGACTTAAGGTCTTGGTGGTATGGTTTGCCTCCAAACCAAGAATTACATCTGTGGCAGCATTTCCAGCAGGAGAATTAGGGGAGTGCTGACTGAAATCCTGAGGTGGAGATTCGACACAAAGATGGGGAGATGCTCCTCACGCAGCCCACTGGTGCACAGACAAACCTGTTGACACAGAACATGGTGCCTCTGAAATTCCATGGATTGCAAAGTAGGTTAATGGAGAGAAGTGCCAACAAAAGGATGTTAAATATGAAGGCAGCACCTCAACCTCAAGTACCCTCCAAGCTGTCGGTATCTGGAGGCTGAGTGTATCTGGCAGAGAAGCACTGCCCTGCATTGCTCCTTTGCTATTAGCCACGTGCAGCTTCCTCTGACCTGTTGTGTCTGTCCTCATATTCAGAGCTAACACCAACAATTTCCAGCTTCAAGTTACAGTATTTTCACTTGGCTGCATCCCAGTAAGCAGATGACAAGAAATAGCCAGGGTACGGCCCATATTGGTAGGCTGCCATATGCTAGGCTTCTCTCTTCCCTCCCACCTTCACTGGGGGAGAGTCGTGTCCACCCTTGTGCATGTTTGGAGGCACTAGCACAACACAGATACTTATGACCTGCATCCTCACCAGCTCATCTGGAAGCAGATGTCCTGGCCAGATGAACCAGCCTGGCTTAGAAATGCTACCCGCCTTCATCCAGGGAACTTTATCTATTTACATCTTATACCATCTGAGAGGCAGCAGAGATCTGCAGCTGGGGGTTGTCCCCAGCACACACACGCCTGCTGCCAGGCAGTGCAGAAGGTCTTCAAGTGGGTTTGCAGTAACTCCAGATGATCCTTCCCATGCAGGAAAAATGCCTTCTCCGGGGTTTCAGCCCAGAGATCGTCCATGGGATGTCTGCTGCCTTGCGCCCAAGCTCTGGCACACCTTTTGCCAGGTTCTTCAGTACGAGTGATGAATGGCTTCACCTTCCTCAGCTTTCCAAAAGGGGAAAGTTGTGTTACTGGAGGCAGTTCCCAACTCTCAGCATTGTGGACACTGACTGCTCAAAGTTGGCTATAAAAGGATGGAAAATATGCGGACAAAGAGCTATTTCTGTCAGCAGCTGAAGTGTATTAAGTGAAATAATAAAGAATTAAAAGATAATATGACTAGCCCAGGCTCTCCGCAGCTCTGGCTCCCACCATGATAAAAATGGTACCAGTATCTTTCACGTACCGGAGCCTACAAGGTAAGGCAAAATCTGCTTGATATCTTCCTTCACTAAAGCCAGATCAGTCAATAAAGCCTTTGTGTTGTGCCTGGCAAGGGAGTGACAAAAACAACTGCATCTTCAGCCAAGAAAAAGCCTTGCAAGGGTAAAGATGATAGGATTCCAGCTGAACAGCAGAAATGCACTTTGGTATGAATATCTCTATAGCCTAATATTCTAATGCATGCAGCAAACTTGGTGCTGCCAGCTAGTGTTTGTCGAGTGCATCCGACAGCAGCAAGCTGTGCGTGGACACCAGTTTTTGACAGATGTTGGTGGTTAGTGGAGTTTTAAAGGATAACCCAGTAAACACCAGCAAAAGTCCTACAAAATAAGGCTAGTAGCAGTGAGCCAGAAGTACAAGGTGGATTACCTAATAGAAAACAGGAAAATAAACCCCATTAAGCAATAATTCAGACATTTGCAGCTGACTAGATATGTGCTAGAAGGGGAGGCTAATCGTAGAATCATAGAATGGTCTGGGTTGGAAGGGACCCCAAGGCTCATAGAGTTCCAACCCCCTGCCACAGGCAGGGCCACCAACCTCCAGGCCTGGATCTACACAAGGTTGCCCAGAGCCCCATCCAACCTGGCCTTGAACACCTCCAGGGACAGGGTATCCACCACCTCTCTGGGCAGCCTGTTCCAGCACCTTACCACTCTCTCTGTAAAGAACTTCTCCCTAATATCTAATCTAAACCTCCCCTCCCTTTAGCTTTAGTCTATTCCCCCTTGTCCTGCCATTATCTACCCCTTTAAAAAGTTGATTCCCCTCCTGCTTATATGCTCCCTTCAGGTCCTGGGAGGCTGCAATGAGGTTGCCCCTCAGCCTTCTCCAGGCTGAACAAGCCCAGCTCCCTCAGCCTCTCTTTGCACGGGAGGTGCTCCAGCCCGCTGATCATTTTCATGGCCCTAATCATGAGACATTTCTGCAAATACCCAAAATGCAAACAAAAAGAAGAGTCTCCTGCCTTCTGCATTCCTGCCAAAGGTCTTCAAGCACTGAAGTAAGTGCAGCAGCAGAGTCATCAGGCTCTCCCTGTACAGGACAGAACCAGGCTCCCAGGTCTGACTTGCTGTCCAGAAAAATCTGCCTTCTTCCTCTGAGGGGGGAAACCAGGGCCCCTAAGAGCACAAAGGAGGTTAGTCTTGGTTGTTGTGTCCAGGACCAGAAAGCTACTCCTTCCTCTCTTCTTGCTGCCTCTGCACCTCTGTGTAACACACTTATCTCTGTATGAAGCACAGGATGTTCATGTTTGCCTGAAGTGTATCTTTCGGAAACACTTTAATAATTCATTGAAATAATTAAGGTTGAGGAAATCCATAACTTTCTGTAACATTTTTCTCCCAGTGCCCATCAACCCTTCTATTAAAGATGTGTGCCACATCTCCGGTTGGAATGGGTCTGAGCTCACCATCCAGCCTCCTGCGATACTTGCTGTCCCTTCCCTCCGAGAGGTTTAAAGAGCTTCTTAATATCCAACATTTTTCCTTCCTTAGAGTGCTTATCTGCTGCCTATCAAGTCATTCCCCGGTGGTCCTTCTGATGAGCTAAACAGACTGATCTCCCACCCTTTCATCAGGGAATAGCTCTCTGGTCCCTTGCTCACTTTTTCCAGATACTTCTGGTAACACAGATGTCAGAAGTACACTCACCATTCTTAGTTTGGTCTCACCAGTGCTGCATACAGATGTGTTTAGTTACTTTTTTTCTTTTTTTTACACAAAATATCCTTTCTTCCTTAGCCATTGTGGTCCCTGGATTTCAGTGAGAGACCCATTTTAGGCTGCAGACCTGTCTTAGGGAAATAGTTTGGTCTCAGGGAAATAGTTTGGTCTCAGGGAAATAGTTGGGAGCGTGGCTTGGGATCACAGCTGGAGAGGGCAGCTCTTTTCAGGAGACAAGGAGTAGTTTGCTTTGTGGATAGCCATGGGAGATGATAAGGGAATGAGTTTCAAGAAACTGTGCTGAAAGGTTTTCAAATTCCATTAATTTGCACCAAGACTTCTCTTCCATCATCCAGGAGACGATTTGTGTAACATGTTGGCGATTACACAATCAATGTAGGCTGCACGTGAAGCAAATTCTTTGCCAGTGCCATTAGGGATAATGACATTAGGGAGAAATCCCGAGCAGGGCTAATTACTCAGTGTTTAGTAGGCCTGCAAGCTGCTGAAGTAGTGAATGTCAGTACCTGGAAGGAAGGGCTTTTCTTAATGATGAGTTTGTTATTGTATCACCATTGTGCATTTGTTTGGTTGCAAAGGAGATGCATGTGCTGTTTATTTCCTCAAAATGGTGTAAAAAAATGAATAAAGCTCAGTGAGCTGAAGGGAGGAAAGATGGGCAAGTCGATAAATCACAGAGTCATTAAGAGTGGAGAGAAGATTTTTTATTGGATTGTGAAATGCACAGGAAGCCACTGAACACTCTGGCAGACAGGGGTGAGTCCAGTCATGTGCATATTAAGAGATGAGCCATTGTGTTTTGGAGATTAATATTTGGTGACCGGGCATTGAAAAAGAAGAGTAATTTACAGGAGTCAAAACTAAAGGCCATGAAGAGGTCATTACTCGCTTTGCCCACAGACTTCGCAGGGGAGCCGGGTGGTTTCCATACGTGGTGCCATTGGCTCACTCGTGTTGGGTTGTGGTGACATGGAGCCATGGAGCAGCAGGACAGTGCTGCAGGGCAGCCTTGGCTGCCTGGCTTGCTCTTGCTGAGTGAGACAAGGTGATGGAGAAGAAGGGGGTGAGAGGACTCTTAGTCCCCAACTCCAGAAAAAGAAAGGCACTCACTCTCCAGAATCCATACCTGATGGACTGAAATGGGAGAAGTAAGCAAGAAACAGTCTCCTCCCTTCTTCCCCAAATCCTCCCCTGAGGACTATAGGAACAGCAGACCAAAGGAAGGAGGCCAGTAGGAAGGCGGTGGTGCCCGTCCCTGGCCTGTTTAGCAGATAGGTGGGTTATCACACCCAGTGGAGGTGTCCACCAGGTGCAGAAACACTGTAGAGCATCTGGATGCTCAGGAGAAACCGGTGCCCACAGTTCACATAGGGACCAGTGACACATGGGTGTGCAGCGTGTTAGGAGGAGATTAAAAGCAACAAACAAGAGGATAAAGTGCTTGCAGGTGGCGAGGAGGTTGTCTCAAAAGGTGCCTTGCTACCAGGCCATAGTAAAAGCATTTCCAGTTATCAGAAAATATTTTGGAAAGAAAGTAAAACAGGCACAAGGTCAGCAGCTGGATAAAGAAGGCTATTGAAGACCGCCTTAAGAAGTGTAGGTTGTGTCCAAACCAGGGAAAGCAGAAGAGCATGAGTTCTGCAATCAGATGTCAAAGAAGCCAAAATGGATTTTGTGGAATAATTTACAAAAAGGCCCAATATTGAAAGGTTTTTCAACTACACCACATAGGGCCAACACGGGGTAATGGGAGCACTTAGTGATGACAGGACCATAAGAATGGAGGCAGAGGAGCCCTCTGTGCTGGTGTTTGCTGGAGAGCAACTTTGGGAAGCCTCCCACACCACAGCATTTTCTTACTGGGGATAAGCAAGAAACCGCCTTGGTTTGAACTGTCAGAAGAGGAGGTTTTAGAGCAAGTTGATGAAATGAATAGCAAAAAATCACTGGGTGCGGTCGGGGTTCACCCGGGGCTCCTGAGGAGGCTCAGGTACAAAACTGATGAACTACTACCTGCAATGCGTAACGCCTGCCATCTGTCCCTCACATGCTGGGAAATGGAGGTGGTAAATAGGATACTCTTTTTTTAATAAAACAGCGTTCTGGGAAACCAGAGTCTTGTCTGTCTGCCTTCCACACCAAACAAATTGTCAGGCAACGTGATGAAAAAAAGACCGGACAGATTGGTTGGACTGATAGCAGAGGGATGCGCTGCATTGCAGGTCTGTCAGAGTCCTTCAGAAGAGCTGGTACATCTGTGGACGAGGATGACCCTCTGGACACAGAGTATCTGACTTCCCCAAAAGCTGATGACAGGTCTTTTACCAAACTGTCTGCTTAGTGTTTAGGAAAGCACACAGATGTGGCTCTACAGAGTCTTGAACAACGTGCGCTGAGTTTTATTCTCATGTGTGAGCTGGACCAGGCTCTGCAAGGGCTGGGGGACAGGAGAACCACCTGCCCTGTGGCTCCCACATGCCCCAGTCAAGGCTCCCACTTCTAGGTCAAACCTCACCATGTCTCGGGTCTCCTACTGGGGCTGTGGAGTCAGTAAGTACCATCATCATCTTCGACATTGACAGAGTGCCGTGGCTTTACCACT
Organism: Zapornia atra; assembly: GCA_013400835.1. NCBI lineage: Eukaryota > Metazoa > Chordata > Aves > Gruiformes > Rallidae > Zapornia > Zapornia atra. The sequence goes on along the minus strand of VZTU01024861.1, from coordinate 109,156 downwards.
GACCCCACAGGGCTATGTGATGTACAGAGACAATAAGGAAGAAAAAAGCGTGTTCTTGCCCCCAGATTTTGCAATCTAAGACAACACACAGTAGAGGTGTATAAACAGTATCCAAAGCTGGATTTGGTTCTTCTGTGAGGGGTGGTTTCATATCTTGGCAGAGCACACCACCAGGACCAATGTTTGGGTTGAAAGCTCCTTCAAGCCCACATCCTTCTATGCAGCGCCTGACCGCCCTTTTGCTTGTGCAGTAGGTTGTTCCCACTGTGTTCTCATATTTTTTGGATTGCGTGTCCTGCTGGAGGAAGGATCCCAGGTTTACTGAGACAGTTTTCAACTCTTAATCTCAACCTGCAGCCTGCTTGTAAACCCATTTAGTTTGGGCTTACCTCCACGGAAAATTAATGTCAAGTTCTTCATGAAAATATGAGGAATTCCCATTTTTTGAGCTGACAGCCTGGCTGCTGTGCCCTGAATGAGCTGTATTGGCAAGGAAACTTGGAATGGTTCTTTTTTTTTGGGGAGGGGGGATTTGTTTGCTCCTGTTTGCTAATTAGAGTGAAAGCCGAGGTTCGAGGATCAGCTAATAACTCGTTTGTGGGGTTTAAAAAGATTAAATCAAACAAGGAAGCTGTTGGATGTGCATTTAAAACTAAACTTCTGGGTTTGTATTTGAACAGTAGCAGTATATAATGTGGTGATTAAAATGGAAGATGAGGAAATACATTGCTTTGAAAGACTTAATCAGTTATTTCCATAGGAGCATGTCAGGGAATCAAGGACACTTGATTTCCCTTCATTGTTCTGCATAACTGAATATATTTGGGTCATTATATCTGAATAATCAGAATAGCATCCTTAAAAACAAAAAAGGAGTAGTGATAGCAGCATACGATTAAGTGTGGCTTGTTTCTAATCTTCTGGAAAATCAGATTTAACAAATTTCAGAGTCCTTTCTCCCATTGCCGAACCAGGGATTTACATGACTAATGTCTATTAACACATGTAAATACCCCTTGCCTCAATGGGAACCAACAATGGGAAAATAAATCCTGCCTAGAGCCCGTCCTGTCATATGAATTGAGCCCATGAATGGTACGGGTTTGTGGTGGGGTATCGGCCGGGGTGGGAAACACAGCCAACGCTCATATAATAGGTTTTCATCTCTGAAGGCAAATGTCAACATCAATTTACCTCCGGGATAAGTGAGACCTCCTGAGGGAATCTCAGTCCTGTGCAGAGGGGTCACAGCACGAATCCATTGCCCACATTTTTGCAGACTGGATGGCAGGCACGCAGGGAAGGGCCAAGGAGTGCAGGAGTGGGACATAGTCCAAATCAGGACATTTTCTGAGCATGGGAGAGGGAGGTTCAACGATTAGAAATTAAGTTTGCTGGCCTGGGCACCAGGGGACAGTTGTAAATAAGTTTCAGTAGCTGTTTTCTCTGTTAATAAAGCAAAACATGTAAGCACATCCTAGACGGCCATCCATCAGAAAGACATTTCACATCACATACGTTTTATGAATATTAGATAATGGAGGAATGTAACAAATAGTAATTTTTGTCTCTCCCTTGAATACCAAATAACAGTTATTAGTATCTGTCAAATAAATAATGTGAATAATTTAACAAGACATCACTATTGTGCAAGAAATGATATCCCAGTCTATTAAGCTTTGGAGTCAGTTATTGTGTGAAGACAATAAATACATGGAGCTGCTACAGCAAATTAGGCCCTGGAAATCTGCTTCAAGTGGTGTGCTGTGCTAAGCACAGCAAGGCATTCGGATGCTCTGTGTGCCATGTAAATGCATGGCTGGAATGTACAATACATGCAAACTCTTCAGCTCACATTAGCTGGCACAGCTCCAGCTGTTTTGGCTCTGCCCTGTGTACGGCACCCTCCTGTACACGACGGCCATATCCGCACACACCTTTGTAGCTCCATCTCCTTAATACAAGTGTTATCTTGTCAGTTTTCCCTCTCTCCTCACTTTTGAACCTTGACCAGCAAAATCTGCCAGAAGTCTTGCAGGCAGGTTCTACAAACCTGCATGAAAATAGGAGACTAGGAAGGGAAGAGGGATCCTGCCAATGAAGCCAGCGTCTGTCTGTGACTTGTGTCTGTGATGTCTATTATGTCAAAAATCCAACTTGACGCTGTCGGTCACACAGCCACTTGTAAAAAGAAAGGTGCAACATGAAATGGTCGATTGAAAGTGTTTCAGTGATCGCTTTGAGGTGATGCTCCTGGAAGATGCTGGCCTCCCTGGAAGACACTGGCCTCCCGCTGCAAAGCAGGGCATGCTCGCCCGCTCACAGGCTCAGGATCCCATATCAAATCATTAACAAGTATTTCATTGATCTTTCTGCATTCCTGCATGTGGCTCATTATTTAATCAATCAAAATTACTTGGAAAATATTATTATTGAAAATGACTATTTGGGACTGTAGAAGTGACTCTAATTACAGAAGGTGTTGGGCTCATTATCTTTTACTGAAAAGAGCTGGCATTTTCTGGGATAAAACATTCTTTTCTGAGCATAGGAGAGCATTACACATTTGCATTGAAGTTTTCTACGTTGGGTGTCTACTGCTCCCTGATTTGTTCCTCAGACTGAAGCTGGGGAGAAACATATCTCTTAGCTGAAATTTGAAAGTGTCAAGGGAGGGACCGTCGATTCTTTGGCAGCCAATACTGCGTGTCAAGAACATGCCTTTTACCATCCCCAGCTAGGTACTAACTACTATTTACTAGCTACTTGTCCTACAGAGTAGATAAAAATGGGGACCAACCTCACACAACATGCTGCGGTGCCCCACCTCCTGTCTCCAGGACCTCAGTGACTGCAGCACACGTGCACAGAGCACCTGAGCATGCCCAAGCCCAGTGGTGACGAGCTTCACCCAACACTTACCTACAAGGCCTGCATAAATGGGGTAAAGAATGGAGCAGCATTTCTCTTTGCTTCCAAGGAAGAGGGACGGGCATCCAGAGGTGTCAGTGGACTCCCAAATGCATGTCTTCTGCTGTTCTCCAGCGATGTGCATGAACCTCACCTGTCTCAGCCTCTTCTGCTTCTGGTCAACGAAATTTTGCCTCTGTCATCAGCTGCTCGGCTGGCTGCAGTGTCACAGGTTTATGCTGTGGACGTAGAAGTTCCTGCCAACCCAAAATGAACCCTGCAGATGTTATGTGATGCTAAATGCTGAGATTGATTTTTTTATCATCTTTCTTAGGAAAAGAGCACAAAAGACTACATGAGAAAAAGCAGCTGTCTTAAGGCTGATGAAGTAAATGCCTCAAACGTTGAGATCTGCCAGGATGAAGGTAGCTTGGACAATCCTCCTTTGACTCTATTGTGCATCTACAGCATCTTATGGCCAAACCACATTCTCTAAAGGACAGCAGAGCTGTTAAAAGCAATGAGCTGGCACTGAGCGCAGCCTGGGTTTGCTTCTGGGCTGATTCAGGGCTGTGGAGCAAGTTGAGCTGCTCTGTTCTCTGCATCTTATTTCTTACATCTGCTGGAGCATGGGTAGCACACGGGGCATGGTCATGGTGCTACGGGCAGAGAAAGGCCTCTTCTACGGTTCAGGCGAATCCCTGCCTGGCATCTCACCCTAGCCTTTATTCTGTGACAAAATCCCTTTGTGATGGTGGAAAGCCATCAGGGATTTTCAGAAAACCAATTTGCGTGTTGCGATACCCAGCTTGAAATCTCAGGATTGGGCTTGCAGGAGTAGTTGGCGTGCCCAGTCGCATCCAAAATCAATAGAAGCTATTTTCTGAGCGTATGGAGTGCTGCAGAAAATATGATGTACTATGAAATGTTAAGCCTTAGATATTTGAAACCTCCCACCCTGAATTAGTGGGTAGTGTGGACCATACGCCCCACGTGCCTCGGTTCTCTGTGCGTAACCATCGCCGCTGATAATTCATCACAGCAGAAGCACCGTGGGAGTAAGTTAAATGTTTGTGAAACACTGATACTGTGCGCTGCAGCGAAGCCCAGGCAGGCATGAATAATTCTGCTTTCAGAGCAGGGTGTGAACAGTGTGCAGTAAATGAGACAGTCATGCATTGCTGATGAGGAGGAGCAGGATTTTGAGGAGCAATTAATGAGGGAGGGGTCAAGTAGGAAAAAAACCCCAAAACAACCCTGTAGTGTAGTGAGATAATTAAAGATGTTTTGTAATCCACATGCCCATAGGAACTGGTAACAATTGCTCAGACAACCATGCAAAAATAAGGGCTCATTTAGGGGAGCTTACGTAAGGCGCTTCACCAAATGTTTTTGTATTTGCGGAATTAAGGTCTGAGCACATCGCCTTACTCTAAGATAATATGGTTGCATCAGCATTAGTGTTTTCTATCTGATGAAAATATGACATATACATTTTGAAGATAAAGGCAGAAACACTGCCTCTGCCAGCCAGCATTGGATAGCCTCCTGTGACTGCTATTTCACACATCAATTAATGACGTGGAAATGGGGGAAACCCTAAAACCCACTGTAAAAAAACCCCTGCCAAAACTCTATGGAAGGGTGTTGCTGTCCTACAGAGATGCTATCTGCCTACAGACAATTTTACTTCATTATTCGGCTCCTTTTGGTCTCCTCATACAACCTGGGCTTTCATTAAATGAAAATGAGAAAAAAAAAGTTAAAGATTAAAATAAATAAAGAGGAAAAGAATGAAAAGTAGCACCATATGGATGCTTTTATTGAGATACTGTAGGGACTGAGAAGCATGCCATCCCAGAGTGAGTTTCTGGTGGATTTGCCCACTGTTTTGAGAACATGAGAAAATGAGGTGCATGTAAATTCCCCTACCACATAAACATAATTCCAGCTCAGTTTTCAGGGGCATACTTGCTGTCTGAAGGTCTGTCTGTCTCCAGTAAGATATTTATTCCACCTCGTAAAGGAGGATAACCAGAAGGGCTGATGAGGCTGCTGATTTCCAGTCTTGAATCGGCTCTTGCCCCAAATAGTGGCACAGTGCAGAAATGTTATTTGACAAAATTACAATAATGTTTTCCAATATCTGCTCCAAATACACAAAATGCAAATTATTTTGAAAGAGATGAATAGTGTGTTGAGAAGCGCCATTCAATTAAATAATTGGTTGTGAGCATCTTTTCTTATTAAAATGAAGCAATTGTAAATAACAGAATGATATTTAAATGAAATGGTATGTAAGGGGAGTGAGAAAGATTTGCAAGAAACATTTGTAATTGCATTATCTCCAAGTAGAAAATTTATAAATTATAATGAATAATACAAATGTATCCTGATATAGAATGGTAATGTTTGATCAAGAGGCTGAATATGTAAGGATTAAGTTCCTTTTTATTGAAGAAGTTTCTCCTGGCTGTATGCAATATTCATAAAATGTGCTAGGAGTTTATAAACAGAAAAAAAGATATTTCTTAAAATACAAATTTAGTACGGAAGGTATATTTTAAATATTTAATGAGGCAATTATGCTGTATTAACAGTATGTTCTTTATTTCTCAGATTAAAAATTCACTGGGATTTTTATCCCTCCCATCTTTATTTGACACAGCTTTTAATGAAGTTACTCTCTACACATTTTCAGAAACAGCTGGAGAATGCCAGCTATTCAGGTGTGCATTTAAGAACACGTGTCATTTGTGCTTCAGATTTATTGTATACATATACATAACGTCTCAGTATTTATTGCCCAGCTATTTTTCAGTCTATGACTGGGTAACTGGAAACAGCACGTCAACTGGCTGCAGCTTACACGAACCTGTGCTGGAAATGGCTGGCCTCAAGAGAGGAGGAGAGGTGGGAAAAGGCTGGCAGGTGAGGAGCAGAGGTGGCTGCAAGGCTGGAGGACACTGGCTCCGTCCATTGCATTGCCTCCCAATGCTTGCCAGCACCAGAGCCCAGGTTCTGAGATAAAATTAAGCAGTGCTTCATCCAGGCAATACAGGAAAGAACTTTCCCTCCCTCCCATCTAAGGTGCTGCTTTGTAGACCAACCTCTGGCTGGTGAGAGGGAGGTCCCAAAGCACAAGTATTTACCTTCCCAGAGCAGGCCGGTTGGTGATTAAAGAAAAACTTCCAGTTTGGTGAATATTCCCATCATTTAAAATGCAGGTCTAACCTTTTCTGGACCTGTATGAAACTCAGGGACACGACATTGGCCTCTGCATGGAGCCCCAAAAATTATTTGCCTGCGGTGAAGCAATCTACTGGGATCTGCTGAAAATACTTCCATGAAGCCTCTTTTCCCTTCTCCTTCCCCTTTTCCTTTGGGGGAGCTTTTATCACTACTTACATTTTTGTCTGGAGAAAATGTGGGCTCCGTTACAAAAAGGGTGAACATCTGGCAAAGAGGCCAGCAAGCTCAATCCACGCATGGCCTAGGAGGAGGGTTGGTGGTCCACGGTCCACCTGCAGTGACTGTGGGAAGCTGGGGACCTCTGGACCCATCAGACAATGTGAGGAAATGCTGCAGGTTGCCTGCAGGTGAGAGCAGATGGGGCAGGGCTGTCTGTCCACCCAGGTCGCCTGAGTCTGGGGATGCCCTGAGCTGCCAGTTTGAGGCATGTGGATCTGCAAAGCCACCTCTGCTGTGCTTTGCAGAAGGACACCACAAGCAGTCCAATTAAGACTAACAGGAGATGCATTTTTTTAGATTTAAGAAAGGGTTACCCGGTGCCTGTCCTGCCACAGATCTCCTGTGTGCCCCAGATTTGCTTTTGCATTGTGTGAGTTGAAGACTTAACATCAAATATCTTCCCTGGCTGAACTTTCAGACGTTCTCCAAGCTGAGTCAGTGCCGAGTGCGTTTCTCATTGTAGAAGCCACCCAGAAGCCAACTGAGAGCCAGCCCAGCTTTCCCCAGTACAGATATTGCTCATAGCAAAGGATACTTACCACCCAGTGCTGCACCAGTTTTAACCAGCTGATGGGATTAAGACAAACCATCACGTAAAGCTTAGTGGCCCATGAACCAGCACAAGGGGTACAATCATGAGCCAGAGGAGAAATGGTCATAACATCCTGGCTGGTTACAGCCTGCAGAACAAAAAGCTGTTCTGACTGCTGGTGGTTGCTGATCATCTCTTTAACTCTGCCCCTTAGGTTGCAAACCCAACAGACCTAGTGTCTTCCTGATTTTTTCCACCAACTTCTGAGTGATACCATCCTGACTGATAATCAGAAAAGAAAGGAACTCAGAGCTTCAGGGACATCTTGAAAAGCAGCTTTTAGAGAAGGATTTAACACAACATCAGCCGGGACAAGCACTGCTGGGGACCTTTGTGTAGGACTCACCCAAAGGTGGGGAAAACACCCTGTGAAGTAGGAACAGGATCGCAGCCTTCAGAGGTCAGATTTACCTATAAAGGCTTTACCTACCTGCAAAGGCTTTGCTACATTTCTCTTTGCCTGAGGTACCAGTGCAATACTTGTGAGGAAACTGTTTCGGGAAATGGCTCTCTGGAGCACTACAGCTCTGCTCTGGAGTGTAACGAGGCAGAGCTCCCATCTCATTTCAGGCAGCATTTCGCTCATCACAGACCTGGGATCAGCTCTGAAGACAGTAAAGTGCTACCCATAGCCATTTATTAATTTTAGCCGCGGGAAAAAGATTTGATAAACTAAGTGGTTTAATTGGTGGAAGACCCATTGCTCAAGCAGCTGGCTGCATCCTGTGATCAATGTAAAGACAAAGAAAGAAAATCCTAGCGAAGCAGAGCCTAACCTGGGTACTGATAGAGCGCTGTCAGCATCCACGGGAAATGACTCAGAGTCTGACAACTGAATTTATTAGAAAGAAGGATCTGGACTCCGATGGATTCAGTCTTGCTGAAAAATTAATGGATTTATAAGCCTCCTTTGAGCTTTTTGAAACATCAATACATATTTTTATTTGTATTACCTTGATTTTAACGATTATGCTCTTACATATGAACTGTACATAAATATTGACCTTGTCAGATATCCGCTCCCAGGAAGGACCCTGGCAGCTTCTTGTGTTCTGCTGGATATGGCGAGAGTTTCTAGGTGATATGATGGTATTTTTGCTCCATTCATACAATTAGTTTAAGAATATTTTAATAATTATATGAATGTAGCGTAACTTGATGGAGGAGTGCTTTCTAAAATCAGATGAGTTGAGTACGAAATGTCATTTGTGCTAATCTACCTGAAACTAGGAAAGTGTGAAACGTGCTATAGGGAGGAATTATCTCTTCTGCAATATTACCAGCCAGGAAAAAAAAAAATCTGTTTGTTACAGAAAATAAAACGTATTTATAATAAACCTTAACTTATACTCACTCGTTCCTGGGTAAGTTAGTGTGTTATTAATTGTGCATTTTGGGATATAATTTGAGAGGGGGGGAGGACAAACTATCTCTAGCACTGCAGCCACTTAACTGTAACAATCACATTTTCTTTTTAATAGAGTAAGTTAATTTTTAAAGCGATCTACAGAGAAACAGATGGGGAAACGAATTCTCTGTGGGTATCTCCCGGCGCACCAATGCTCAGCACACAGAGCGATGCCTAGCGCCAGGTGCATCTACCTTGCAGTCCATCCTCCCCTTCTTCTCTCGTTATCTTATGTCTGGTGACCAGAAATGGAAAGCTAACCTCTGAAAAAAAAAAACCCTCTGGTGTTTGAGCTAACCTTGTGTTGCAGTCTGCTTGGTAAACAAACTCCTCACTCGGCTGCTGCGTCCCATCTTTGGGGTCTGCCTGGGTGCCTGTAAGCACCATTTGCTCCCAACAGCAAGGAAAGAAGGTGGGTGCAAAGAGAAAGTCGGAGGAGCAGTCCCTGGCCTGCTGATCACGGTGCAAAACACCAGAGTAATCAACTGCTGCCTCATCCTCTGTCTCGTTTCCCTTCTAGCATGTGAACTCGCGCTATGCAGGAAGCAAAAACCCCACCTGCTTCGATTAAACTGGGACTTCACTCCGGATTGCATCATCCTCATGTTTTCTCATTGATCATTGCCCCACTGCTTTATCTGTAAAAGCGAGGAGCAGCGACGCATCGGTCATCAAGCAGACCTGAACAGTGGCTTTTCCATGTCTCGTGATTTTGGAAAGAGGTCTCAGACAAAGGGGACTTGTAGGCTGCTTTAGCGGGTGGTCTGAGAAGCTCCTTGAGCATCTGCAGTGCATCCTGTCCTTCCTGGCCCCTCTCCTCCACCTGCGCACCCCCTGCTGACAGCAAAGGGGCTGGATATTAACACCCAATATTTTTAATCCTAATTTTTAATCTGGAAAGTACGCTTTCCAGTTTAAAAACACTGTGGACAGCACAGTGTTAGGTCAGGCAGCTGATTCAGAGGCACCGCGGGGAATAATCCCAGCACCACAAGAGGAGCTGCCTTGGGTGGCTGATGCTCCTTTAGGGTGCAAGATCTGCAGTAGAAACAAAAGAAGAGTCTTGTGACGTACAGTTTAAAAAAAAAAGTAAATTAATAATGGTAATCACAGTAAGGCAAATAGAAAAGAAACTGAAGTAAACCCCCGTTTTCTTTGATATATTTTTAAAATTTGAAATATATCTATGTCTGCTACCAACCTCTGAACCCCAGTACCACCCTCCTAGTGTATGCAGAAGGCAAACCTTGATGCAGGAGATAAACACACCTCCAACCCATAGTTCATGACAGTGGGAAGCATTTTTAACCCTTCTATTAAAGGGATTTACATAGTAGAGCTGATTTTGAGAGGTCTGGATTTTGGCATGCAAGAGATTGGGGTGAAAAATAAGTCTTAGCAGAAGCTGATCCCTTTTTATGTTCAACGAATGAAATTATTGACTGTTGTGTTTATTACTAATGACAGTAATGTTGTGTTTATCTGACAAATTCTGTTCCACATCTTCAAAACAAGTGATGAAGTGCCCCAGAGCCATGCTGTGGTAGCACTGCATCTGCCTGAGCTCGGAGAAGGAAAGGTAGTGCTGGGAGCTGGTGGGGAACAGTGCAGGAAGGAAGCCCACCGCCCAGAGAAAAGCCCCCTGCGATACTCAGTGGTGGCTGCACACACATCATCCCTCCGCTAGCGGATCTCCGCAAGACGTAGATCACAGAGACAAGAGATGACAGGGTGCTGAGAGGCATCAGGGATGTTTCTGGGAAGATCTCTCAGGAGACAAGTATTAGTGTGACAGCTAGCGATGTGCTCAGCCCCTGCTGCCAGCCATGCCCCAGACGCATGGGTACCACACAGTGCATCTCCTGGGGAGGATGCTGGCCATGCCCCTGGCTCCTCAGACCTCCTGTGTCCCCTCAGCAGCTTTGCAATAAGCAGCAGCATTTCTCCATGTGATCATATCCATCCCTGGCTGCTGAGAGCTGCTGCTGTTGATGCCCCTTGATGAGTTGTACAAGCCAACATGTCTGCTCCTTTGGGATTGAAAATCAGGGGTCCATAGTCAAAGCCTCATCTTTAAACCAGCTCCTCCAAAGCCCCCCATGTCTGTAGGTGCAGCAGGCTGGATTTCACTGAAATGTGGGGGGTTTTACCCCTTAATCAGGGAAGTTTCTTGAGGTCTGTTTTGGTTCCAAAACCCCACAGTCCAAACAAGATTGAAACATTCTCTCTGGAAAAAACAGAGTTATGTGAGCATTTTAGAGTTATGCTAAGAATTGTAGACTTGTGCCGGGAGTCTGTTTCAAATTCATCTGTGTTTGTAAGAAGCATTTTGGTTCAGCCCACCCCCTCCTAACTATCCCTCTTGGTTGTCAACAGCCACCCTTGAGCTCATGCAGCTGCGCCCAAGGAGGTGCAGCATGTGCCTTGCTTTGTTTCCACAGCATGTTATCCTGCCTGGATGGTGCAGAAATGGCTGTGTCAGACTTGCAGGTACCCGAGATGAGCCCACCTCAAAAACAGCACCATAGTTAAGGAGACAGAGATTTTAAAGCCCCAACTTTACCGCTAACCATCCCTGGGCACCCTGGGCCTCCCACAGAGCTGGTTTGCATTTTTGGCCAAACTGAGGAGCACTCTTCAAGGTAAACCACACTAAATGCCCCATGCCTATGTGGATTAGAAATTTTCCACCCTGTCAGGAAAGGAATCCTTTAAAGCAATCACAAATCGCTTCAGTGGGCAATGCTTGTCATGGCATTGCATTAGCTAGTGCTTTATGCGTGACCGATCGATATCTTTGTGTATACAAGTATGTAAAACCGCATCAGCTCTCGGAAAATGCAGTATTCATGGAGGTGTGGTGTCATGGGCATCTCTCTCTGTCTCCCCACAGCCAGGGCAATGTCTGCAGTAAATGCAGGGCAATCTCATACCTGGCACCTTGACCACCCTGCAGTGAGGATCCGGGAACAGAATAGGAAAAGACTGATAAATTCAGTATCTAACAGTTTGGCAAAAAAAGGCCCCAAATAATATAAATTCTGTTTTTTATTCCAATTCAAGCCATGGGCTGACTCTTGTATAAGAGCTTTTCACCAGCTTTGCAACCAGTGGTGACACTTAGCAGTGGCAAGAAGAGACTTCATGCGGAAGGGTTCAGCCCCTTAGTCCTGAATATTCAGCGACAACGTGGGGTTGGTCATTGCCTTTACCTCTACATCCACCTGAAAGTATTAGTTCTTCTAGCACATGAGTTAGGAAATATTAATTTACTTATCAAGATGGATATGGACAGAGGTAAACAAGAAGTAATATGCACCTCACAAGGCTTTTTGCCACTGTAAATTTGATTTCTGATTCTGTTATGTCATGACTCACCAGAAGGAAGGTCTAGGGTTATTTTTCACCACCTTCCACCACCCCTCCAATGTATCACCAAGCCATTTTTAAAATGCAATTTAAGTTGGTCCAGTTCCCAACAGAAAAAAAAACAATTTCCGTCTTCTACCAATTGCATCTCACTTACCCTTCTGGAACCAGCTATGGGACTTAAAGAGTGAACCCATGTTACGGGTGCCAAATCTCTTCGTTTATCATTAAGTTGATAATACACTTCACCCTCATTACTATTCTATCATTAGGATCTGAGTGGTTTGAGTGTTTGACTAAGTGGCTGTTTTTTCTCCTCAGAGGTATGAGAGACACTGCCTCTCAGCAAGGTGTCCTGAAAACCTTTTCTTAATGAACAAGTGATTAAAAGGCTTAAGTGCAAGCAAGCATCCAAAACACAAGCTGCAATATCACAGAACGAGACAGAAATAGGCTAACCCTTGGTGCCACGAAGAGCATGGAGGTCCTTCACTCAGATGCTCTTGATGCTCTCCTTTTGTCTCGGTGGCAGCTGCCGGGCAGGGTCCCATGGTCTACCTGTGCTGTGGCCCAGTCTCAATTGCAGATGGCTGGCCTGTACTCTGCTGTGCAGAGCAAAGCCACCACAGGGAAGAGCCAGCTTTTCCCTTGTCCCCGTACATGTCCCCATTTCTGGTCTCAGGTGGCTCAGAAACATGCTGTGAGCATCCTGCCCCTACGAAGCCTGTGTCTCCTTTGACTTGGCTGCCAGGAAAAGCAGAGCCAGCAAGTGAGAGCGAGATGGTGAGAGTCCTTGGTGGTTTGTACTTCTGTGATATCTTTCACCAGGTCAGATTTTAATATTTCATGTGGAGGTACAAGAAAGGAACACCTGGGCTGCAGCAGTCAGCACCCCTTCCCGATTAGTGGGGATGGCTGCTGCAAATAAAAGCACATTCCCTCTGGAAGGAGTGTAATCCAAGGAAATGCAGCATCCTCGGAGTGAAACCCTAATCCTTCAGGAATGAGGAGAAGTTTAGCTAGTGGTTGCAACAAAGATCACATTTCACATCCTCTTCCTCACCAGATTTGAGCCTTGTACACACATACCAAGGTTATGTGCTTGGCCCTGCTTCTCCAAGGGATGCCTCCGTGCTGTCCCTGTGCTGAGGCAGCCCCTGCACGGTATCTGCTTGCTCCCCAGTTAGGAAGAGGATGAAGAGGAGAGCTCTGGGGAAGCAATGGCGAGTGTTTGTCACACCATGTCAGGACCTCAAGGACCTCGGCGTATCCCTAGTGCTGCTGCTGTGTGTCGCCTGGTCAGTGCCCTTCTGGTGGCAAGGGCTGCTTATTCTCAGATAAAAATAAAACCATCTCCCTGACATCTGGTAGAAATTTCTCTTCCATTTGTTTCTATTTCTGCCCTCTTCTTCTCCCATTCATTTCAGTAACTGAAACAGCAGCATGAGCTGACACTATCTGTCATTACCCACATCATTTTCAGTGACATTGGTTCAATTAACTGCCCTTACAGATGTCTCTGTGCTCCCAAGAACAAAATTTCATTTCTCTGACCCCAGAGAAGCTATCTGTGGGGACAGGATCAGCTTTGCTGCCTCTGATGGCCCAGGGAGTTGTCTGGCTGATGGTGACTCCATTATTTCCTATTTTTTACTGACCCCAAAAGAAGCAGGTACCAGGTGTCTGTACCACCCCCAGCACTACATCTTGAGTTTCACCACCACCGAGTAAATTAAACCTCTGGTCTAGTCTTCCTAGTGTCCAATACCCTGTAATTGTTTTCTTTTTTGCAAGCAGTTGTGATAGCCTTGTTCTGAGAAGTGTCTTTGATGGCACTGCCTGGGCAGGGACTCTTGCTGATGGGTGGGTCTGCCCAGAGCTGCTGGTGGAGAGGCAGGGCAGGCACGGTGGCCGAGGCCAAGGAAGAACCGTCCTCCTCTTGGTACCACGACCTGGAGAAGAGCTGCCCAGTTTGTCTCTGTTTCTCTGCTGGCCAGTCTTATTCCAGAATACCTTGTTTATTGCAGTTCTCTTTAGTGACCAGACTTTAGCATCCTTGGTTTTGATTTAGATTGTGGTTTCTATATAGATAGCATCTTGGCACATATGACTTCCGTGTAGGTTGTCATTAAGGGCTGTGTATTTTCTCCAACACTGCCTATTTTCTCCCAAAGGCACCTTCTTCTCCTCCCGATCATTCAAGACACCTGGCAAGAAGGAACATTTTGCATTTGCAAACACCAAGTTATGACCTTGCTTCAGCTGAAGAAGACTTTTGACAGAGGAGAGGTTAGTATAATCCATGTTGTAATAGACTTATCCAGTCCTGGGCCTTGGTTAACATCTCATTCCTCTTCTTCTGGAGAGAAGAGGCATTACAAATCATCTAGCATACCTTGCCCAGGACTGCAGGCACAGCACTGATTCACCGGAGAGCAGGGAATCCAGGAGAAATACTTTATTAACTTCTCACCCTGCTGGCAGTCTGGGGGGGTGAGTAGGCTTGGAATTAAAAGTCTGATAGCTTGCCAGGGAGATGATGACAAAAATCAAAAGGGAAAGCACATTTTATTTGCAAAGTTCAAGAAGGGTATTACAATCAAGAAGAGGAAAGCAAATTGAAGCATTAAAAATAAAGCACTTGATAGGAGCTCTTTGGAAGGGTGGCTAAAAAGTGTTTCGCTCAAACTCCCTCCTGATACCACCACATTCACCCCTCCCTCCCATTCCTCCCCCCAGCCCATGTCACATCAATTAATTAGATTACAGCTGTTTGCAACATGCCATGCCGGCTGCAGCCATGGTGCTGCCAAGCACAGGGGGTTTCAGGCCATGGGGAAGGAGACATACCAGGTTGTTCTCACCTCTGATCCCCGAAACCAGCCCATTGGTCCCTGACGCTGTGCTGAACCGCCTGTCGCTGTAAGGTTTGCCCGGAGTGAGGAAGGTTAAGTCATCAAGGGAAGGCCCCTTGAATATTGAACACTATGGCATTGATCTGTCAGCACAACTTTGCCTCCTTCCTTCCAAGCTGGCCCGACCCAAAACAGTGGTGATGGGCTGGGGACAGTCAGACCCTCTGCTTAGTCCAGGATGGAGGTAGGCAGCTGGCAGAGAAAATCAAAACTTTGATTTTCCAACTCAAAACAGTTTTTCGTGCTCATTGTTTTTTCACCTGAGGTTGGAGGGAGCTTGGGGAGCCTCTGACAGAGCCCGGGAGCAGAGCTGCCCCACCACCGCCCCAATTTCCTCACTGCCACAGACACCTCAGGGGAGCCACCAGCACGGTTGGCTGTTTTGCATTCCTATGGGCTTCGCTAGGAGGACAAAGGCAGGCAGCTTTTATTTTTAAACTCCAGGTTTATTCACAAAAGGCTTAACCATGTCTTTGGAGAGAAGAAGTTCCAGCTCAGCTTGGCTGTAAAGTGCCCCCAGGTCGGGAATAAACCCCTCTGAGAGGAGGAGAGAAAACCCAGAACCTTGCAGGTCTGCACAAAAATATCTGTCTCTCGGTGCTACACCAGCAGCTGCCTTCTCCTTCCCAGCTCAGGGTCCTGTCTGGAAGCTTTAACTGGCGGCACCTCGGGTACTCTGGGGTTTCGATTCGAAACTTAAACCGTATTTTATTACTTAGCTTCAGAGGAAAGGGGGGCATGTCCTGTGAGTTAAGGTGGTCTCTCTCCACCATGAATGCCTTTATAATCCTCTGCTACCGTTTGATGAAGATAGTGATGCTGCCTGGGTACCGCTGCTGGGCACAGCTTCCTGACAAGAGGCAGAAGTGAGCTACCTGCTGCATTTTTACTCAAGCAATACTCCAGCCCAACCGGTGTTTTAGTTGCTGAGCCTGAAGGCCGCAAGAGCAGGGACGCCAGCCCGGGCCACGCTCTGTTTACCTCAGTCTCGGAGCAGAGAAGAGGAGATGCCGTGGGGAAGAGGTGGGAGTGGTTTGAGTGCTGCTGGTGCTCCCCCACGTCCATGAAACCGTGTCCAGCACTTCGCCATCAGAGATTTCCAGGGAGACTGCAAAACGTCTGAAACTCATCCCTTCTCGCAGCAGGAACCCGAGGGAGGGCCAGGACTTTAAACAGTCAGGATAAACCTCAGCCAGACCCATGCTTAAATGGAAGGTGCATTTCTTCAAAAGCATAATGTAAGTATTTCAGCGATTCCTCTGGCATTAAAATTACCCACTGGGGCCAAGACTTAAAAACCAGACCAAAACCACACAATGCATCTGATTGCATTGCATCAAATCACCCCCCCCCAGGCACTGGGTGCCCACCAGAACTGCCTGAAGATCCAGTGGAATTGCAGGAGCAGCGTCGCCCGAGCTCAACAAGAGCACAGCGGGGCTCAGAGAGCTTCAGGGGAGGCTAATGCAAGGCAGAGGCACAACAGAGCAGGACTCTGCACCCAGTAAGAGACACAGAAGGACCATGGGGAGGGCAGGGAGGAGTTGCCAGCAATGCAGAAGCAGCGGAGAAAGGGTGTGCAGGGGGCTATCACTCACCTTTACAGCTCTTGTGTAAGAAACCTGTGGACTCACTGAACCTAAAAGAGAATTAAAGAGTTAGAGATCAGATTAATTAAAATTTAATCTCTCCCCCCCAAAAAAAAACCCCCCAAAACCCAAACAACCCACCTTTTGTAGCTAAGTGCTCTATGAATTTAAAGAATTTGCTAGTATAAGGTGAGGACCCCACCGCCACAAGTGAATTAAAAAACATGTTTAAACAAATATACATGCCTCTGGCTTGCCATTGGAGTAGGATGTTGGGATAGGGATCCCTTAGCAGAGTAATCTTTATGTTCTTCTGTTATATTAAACATTTCCATTCCTTTGAACTTTTTCAGTGATGCAGAGTGACCTGTTGGCTTAATTTTGACAGGTGTGGAGAATACATAGGGCTAAACTGGGAGTGGGGCAGGCAGAGACGGCACCAGTCGGGGTGAGAAGTGGGGGTCAGGCTGGTGCTTCCCTTGTGGGGGGTGGGTAATCGGTCTTCAGCCTCATTGGATGCACAGTCTGGGACATATCTTGTAGGGGTATCAGGGAAAGGGGGACAACCTTCTCTGAGCCTGCCACCAAAACAGGCCCCTAAAAGCCGACACGACTTTTTTGGGTCTCAGAGCTCCTGGTAGGAGGAGCAAACCCTGCGAGGCACATGATGGGGGGCTACACCTACTGTCCTGGCTACTCTGTCCCAAGTCAGGCAGGTTTCGGTCTCCCTACGAGAGCCATTCATACCGTAGTTAATAGCCAGAAAAAACAGCGGAGGACATGCATGGTCTTATAAAGGGCTTGCAGCTCAAGACAGTGGGATTAATCCTAAAGTAAAAGCTTTGTGAATACTTCACCAGTTTTAATAATTTCGTTTTGGTTGATACTGGGTTTATGTACATTTCCTATATTATTTTTACCCTTAGTATTCAGTTTTAATGAATTACACAGGCCAAAGTGTTAACTGGTTTAGTAGTATTGCTAATTGGCAGGTTTTTGCCTGGATGTGGGAGTCTAAACAATAATTTTGGAAAGCTAACAATGACCTGAGACTGTACATCCTAGCACACTGGAGTCTTGAAAACCTTGTCCAATATTTTCATGGGTCTTTTGCTTTATTTTTAGTGTTAAATTTGTAGGGGTAACATGAATTGCTAGAGTTCATGCAGCAAATATTGAGGAAGCAGCTGAGCATCCTCCTGCTGTGTTTCAGTCCAAGGGAGTCTTGGTAAGCTTTTATGATTTCCTTTTGTTGTGTGAGAAGTTCAGGAATGCTTTTAAATGTTGACAAGCAGAGAAGAAGCACTGTCAAAATAGGTGTTAAAAAGGGACTTTCCTTTCTAGCACTCACTTCTCCCCTTTGGCATTCCTGCTGGGGTTTGGTGTTTGCTGCCTACACCAAAAAGTCAACACTTACAGCCATGCTGATGCAAAAATTCAAGTCACTACTGATGTAGAAGTTACAGTAAAAGCCAGGACAAGCTGGCTGGATTGTAATGCACCAGTTGTCGCTGTTCTGAGGGTGTGAGGGGTTGCTGCCTACCCTCTTGGGCACTGCTTGTGCCCAAGGTGGGAAGCGGTGGAAAGGCGGACAGGGGAGGGCTTGAAACTGGCCTGAGCAGAGACAAAAACGCTACTCCCTGACATGCCCTGGGGAATTTCTGATGTGCTCCTCCCTTTGGGAGGAAGGGTGAATAAATTGGGCTGCTTCACCCCCAGCCACGTGAACGCCCACTGATGGAAAATGCACCTGGCCCTACGGTGTGGGAGGGAAATGGAGGCAAAGCCCCTGTGCAAGCATGGGCACATGGACTAGCTGGGTCTGGCTAGCGGGCGGGTTCCTGGGCTTGCCATGGGCATTGCTTTTAGGCCAGGGTTTTGCCAAAGTGAAGGTAAACATGAAACAGGAGGATCTGGGAGAGATCTGGTGCAGGAAGCTAGCAGCAAAGCAAGGGAAAGCAACTGGTATGGTGTGAGGTAAAATGAAGAATGGAAGGGCTGTGGGGTAGCAGCAGCCTTATCGGGTTTTTTTAGCCTCAATCTAATTAAAAGAGATACATAATTAAAATGAAGCAATTAACTGTTTTGTAATTAAATACAAAAATAATTAAGTTGAAATTGAACATGATAACATCCAATTGCCAGGACAGGATTTATTTGTACTTTAATCTGATGAATTATTTTCATTGTTCTCCTGATTGCATTCCTGTGGAAAGAAATCGGTCCTTTCTGCAGCAGGCTGCAAGTCCACGTCCTTCGGGCTCACCGACACCTCGAACTACGGCGCAACGTGTAGACGGACTGTGATTCCACATTTCGGCAGAAAGGGCTGCTTTTTGGTTTTGGATGGTGCACCAAGGGTTTAGTTTCATAAGCTGGGTAGGTTTTCCATCACACTTGTTTGTAACTATTAGGGGTTGAACTCGATGATCTCTGGAGGTCCCTTCGAACCCCTGCAATTCTGGGGTTCTGTGACTATTTGGTGGTGAAAAGGACCACGTAAAACGTAAAGCACTTTGCTTCAATACTGGTCGTGTTGCCACTGTATGAGTGGTAATGCCTTTGTACAGAGTTCCAGAACAGAAGAAATAAGTGTAGGGATGTGAAGTCCATTGCAGCGTAGCAGGCGAAGGAGCAAATTTACAACCACATTTTGACAGGTAGACCCTGATCTTTCGATGTTTATGAACCTGTTTATGTTTCCCTGTGCTTACGTGCAGGGTGTTTATGTGCTTTGCTAGATAAGGGCATTAAAAAGCGGGATTACGATGTCCCAGGTTGAGAACAGGTCGCTCACTCCGATGCCTTTGCAGAGGTTTGAGTACATGGGTTTAGACTTCCCACCTTGAACAGGGAGTCGAAAAAAATCTCTTGCTCTTTCTCTGAGCTGATGGTGACAACTCTGTATCGCTCATCTGGGAACAAGGGCATGTCTTGGTGCCTTGCTTGTCTTCAGTGGAGCTGCGGTGATTTATGAAATAACTGAAGTCATCTGGGCAAAAGACAACGAAGAACAGTTAGAAATACTGTGAGGATGGAGATCCATCTTTCATTCGGACATTTTCAGCTAACAAATTTCTTGCTGGTGTGGGGATTTAGGACATGAGTAGTGTCCTTCCTTGCTCTTTTCTTGAAGCATGTTGCTATTTGTGTAGCTTTTGGTCTTTTGTACTACAAGTCTTGTGCTTGCAACAGTGATGGAGCGAGCATTGTCCTGCGTGAATATATATTCGAAGCTCGCTGGACTCTTCCAGACAAAGCATCCATTTCAAGTAGCTGCCTGTAACTGAGGGGAACGGTGACCTGTGGACCTTTTTGCAGTCTCAGTTCTGCACTTGGGAAAAAAAAAAAAAAAAAAGCAAGTGTGGATTTATCTGTGAAAGGAATCATCTCAGTTAAGATCACAGGAACGGACAAATTTTTCAGCCACCTTGGAGATGGGATACTGGGCAAGACTGGCGTGGGATGCCTCAGAGAGAGGCATAAGAAAACCAAGGCAGGCAGATGACAAGTAATCTCCTGCTGCTCACGCAATTCTCTAATACTCAGGCTGATGCAGGACACAAATAACCAGTTTGGTACCTATACCAGAACCTGTTGTCCAATTTAAGGAGCAAAGTCAGTGCTTGGGGGGTGGTAATTAAAAGGAAATCTGCACCACAGGGAGAAACCCAGCTGTGTTAATGAACATACTAGAAAAAAAAAAAAAAAAAAGAAAGATAGTGGAGTGTTGTGTAGCTCAGAAAATACCTATCACATAGTAAATGTCATCTCATTGTTCAAGAAAATGATGGTCCTCCCCCACAAGGCTGAAAATACGATGCTAAATTCACTTATAGATGCCTCAGTAATACTAGAAAGGTGGCAGAGAGGGAAAAACTCATAAATGAGAAACAGAGAGAAGGTTGAACAAGCTGATTTATGGGGAAAGATTAAAGTAACTAAACACACATCACTCAGCTAAATGACATCTCAGGGGAACGTAATTGTTGACTCCAAGGACTTGAAGGATTGGGCACCAAGGACCGAGCAGAGTCCCCAGGGCCACGCGAGGCTGGGAGCTGAGTAAAAGGGAGAAATGGGTAAAACCAGACAAGTGGGAATGCAGGTGGGGGGCATGAGAAATTGCTCCTTGTGGAGACATTTCTTGAACTGTGAAATCCTTTCCTAAGGGGACCAGTGAAATCTTGGATTATTTAGCACTAGACCAGAAAAGCACTTGTAATAGATACTAACTGGCACAGATCTGCATCTGTGATGGGTGCACCGCGTACCTTATAACCCTTTTCCATGTTGAAATGCCGTGCCTTTTCCATTCACTCGTTTGTTTTTGCCAAAGCTGGGCTGTCTGTTCCTTTTCTACAGCGCCTGCCTGCAGCCCTTCCGCCCTCTGCATTCGGCATCCTTCACGGCGCCGGCCCTGTCAAGCCCTATGCTCTGACACAGCAGATTCTCGGAGCTGAGTCACGCCTCAAAGGGAGCCGATGCCACACCGCGACGAGACGACTCCTCTGCTTTGTACCCTGCAAAGAAGAAGCGTCACTTGCTAATTGTATAACATCCCTGGTCTTCCACATAGTTCTGCTGGCAGCAGCAGCAGCAGACGTAGCCCCTTTTTTTTTTGGGAAACACGCTGGTGGAGCCAGCAGTGGGGGACAGCCAGTTGCACACATGCAGCAACAGGAGCAAAACTCTTGACCTTCACTTCCAAGGACATGGACATTTAGTTAAGGATAGTAAGGTAAATAAGTTTTATTCCCAGGGACATCAGGTTGCAGAGCCATTGTAGGTACACCGTAATACACAGAACACACGGTGATCAGGAGCGTGAAGTTTCTCAAGAGGCACTGATTTAAAAATCTTTTAAAACCACAACAGAGCAGACTGTTGGTATGGCCTTTTGTGCCAGAGAAAAATATGGGGATCCAGACTTTGTTTCGGTATTCGTCTGATTTTTTGATGGTAACTGGGCAGAACGGGACCAGTCATCAAGCTAAGGAACCCCAGAGAGACAGCTTCACCACTGTTATCTGAGGACAGCTGGTTCCCAAACCCACCACCCATCCCACCAGCCAGGAGTGGAAGCTGGGTGAGGGGCTGGGGTGGGGGGGTTGAGCCAGACTGTGCCCATGCTGAGATCCATCACAGCTCTCCCACTGGGACCATGCTCTCTGGCACAGGTCAGGCCAGCCCCCACCTTGTGCTGGTGACAAGGACAGGAATGAGATGTGCCATCAGACTGAGGTGGGCAGGGGCTGTTCACTGCTCCAGTCAGGAGGTGGGTAGAAGTTGTTCATTGCCTTCATCTGTGCTGGGTGACCAAGTACAGCCAGGCAGTGATTTTTACCCCTTTGCCCTGTCTGTCTGGGTTTTCCTGCCTCTCAATTTTTTACATGCGAAAGGAGGAGATGGGACAGGATGAAAGGGATGTCAGCATCAAAAGGATGATAGTCTTTGGGTGGATGTGTACTTTTTTCACTCTTAAAGGGCGACGCTTGCATCAGTCTGGCATTTGCGATGCCCAAGAGCGCCCATTACCAGCAGCCAAGATCCTCTTGACTGGCTGAGAAGAAAGCGGCAGCGTAAACATGTCAATAGGGCACCAGCAATTTGTCAAGCAGTTATAATGCACTAATCAGGGGGGTGGAGGGGAGAAAACCCTGCCAAGTCTCAGCCAGCTCGAAGGGAGCCGCTGCTAGTGCATAATGCCGGGGCTTTTCCATCTGCAGGCAAGCCCAGTAACTTCCTGGGGGTTGCTCAGCACCAGCTCCCCTGGCTTTGCTTGCTGGCTCAGACCCCCTCACCCCAGCCCCAACACAGCCACTGTGTGCTGTTGAGGGGAGCTGTGGCTCCTGGGTGCCCCACAGCAGCAGGAGACGGTACCAGTGAGCATCAGGACAGCCCCCTGAGCCACCCACAGAGACACTGTCTGCGTTTGTCCTCCACCTGTCTGGGGTCACCTCAGAGACCCAACAAACTCATCATCCAGAAGGTCAAAAGAGTTGGGCCCATTTAGAGCTGGGTTATTTGCCACTATCTAGTGCTCAGCACCTGATTTCCAGAGCTTGCCTGGCTTAAGAAAAAGCATCCCAGTCCTTCTGTGGTACTCTCCCTGGTTTGTTGTTTTGTTTGGGGTTTTTTTTGTTAATGCAGCACATTTCAGTTGAGAAAGGCACTTGAAAAGCATTGGTAGGCACAAATAAAAATACACTTGTGCGGTCAGGCAGCGAGGGAAGGAATACTGCAGTCATGTGCAAAGTTGGGGAATACTTCTGCAAACCAGCCACCACCGTCCTTACAGATGCTCACTGACTCCCCCCAGGACTGGCCAAGAAACCTCTGGAAAAAGAGATCTCCCCTGCCTCCAGCACTGTCTACATTCCTCTCCTCTGCGGCCAGACCAGATCGGCGCAGTATTGATTCATGACTTCAGGATTTGGGTTGGGGAGGGGTGTGTGGTGTGCGGGGGTGGTTGCACGGCATATTCCCCATGCTATCTTATCATTAATGCATTAAGGAGCTGAACAAGCAATAAGGGCAAATGGACTTCAAAACACAGGGAACCGTCTCCATCGGGCTCAGACTGATTTACGGCAATTATGTCTTGGCAGCATCGCCAAAGCCCATTAAACCCCGCACCTGGCTGCAACTTGAACATCCCCCCGGTTTCCAGGGGGGACTCGCCATTAGTCACCCCAGGCACTGCCACAAACCCCTCCTTCTCTGTGATGGAAGGCAAGATGTAAAACCACGTGGGGAGGATTAACAAAAAGTTAATAGGCTGCAGAGCGCAAATTGATCCTAACTTCAGGGTCGGATACTGTTTCAGATAGCAGGATGCTCGGCTGGCCTCCTTCCAAGGTCTGAGGGGAAGGGATTGGAGATGGAGCCTGGAGCCATTGCATTTGACTCAGGTTCTCCTTTGTCTGTCCACTTTCTGTTTCATTACCAGAGGTGGGCTGGGTGCTCAGCTATTAATTTTCTTTCCTTTTTTTTTTTTTTTAAATTTTTATTACTTTTCAAAAGGTGTCTCCTTGTGACACCATTACATAGATGGGGCAGCTGTGTACAAATCTCCAAGAGAAAGCACAGTGCTGCTGGAACCAAGGGGACAGCTTGTGCTAAGCCCTCTGAGGGATGATGCTGCTTGTCCCAAGGGTTGGGGTGCAGGAAAGGTGGGTTTGCTGTGTGCATCCTGTTTGTGTGGGGAATATCACACCAAAATCATTAAAAGCCGAGGGGGGTGGGGGGGATACACACATACTTCTGCAGAGTCGGTGTAGCAAGGAAGCATAAGGAGTCTCGTGACAGATCCCAGTGCTGGGACAGATGCAGATGGACGAGGTTTTGGGAGGGAAGGTGGCTAAATTTTTCATTGCGGATACCACCAGCACAAAAGACCTTCGGAGGAGTTAAAATTTACCCAGTGCTCCAGAAGTGTTTATGGCCCACGTAAAATTTACCAGAAAAATGTCAGATGTCAGCGGATTGTATTAAATGTAAATATTATACAACTCACAGCCTCCGCTTCTTATTGCAGCTTGGCACGTAGCTCTTGTGGATCTCCTGTTTGAAGGGGAGTCTCTGGAGGTGCTACTGCTCGGCAGCGGGTTTGGAAAGGTTTCAGCATGAGCTGTGCCAGCCCACGCCTCCCCATTGACCCCCTCACCCCCGCCCCGGTGATACACTGCCAGGCTGACTGACCAATGATTCTGTTGGCAACCAGGATGCCTTGTTCATCAGAGAAGCCCACCCCTATATGTCTGTGACAGACACTGCTGCAACAGCAATGTCCATCATCCCCAAACTGGCTGTGTCCTCTGGCAGCACCCCAGCAGAGAGAGAAGCAGGTGGCAGAGGATGCTTTCCTGGGTCCCACCATCACCGCCTCCAGTCCCAGGGGCTGAGCCTGCTGGCTCTGGCGGTGGGCACCAGCTCGGGTGGTGTCTCCTCTGGGTGATGTGGGAAGGAAGGAGAAGGCACACTGCCATCGAGGCTCAAGTGCACGGCAGCATTGGGACTGTGCAATCGTTACATGCACTTGCATTTAACAAAGGGGAAGGCACTTTGTGCAGCTGTCATGGGGCAAGTCCCACCAAGGCTCGACGTAGCTTTCTCCATCGATTTGTCCCCAGTGAGCCTGAGAGGCATCAGGCACGCTTACATTACTGCTGGACTGCTAATCCGTTTTGTCGGATGTTTCACCAATTTAATAAATGACTGCTTCTTCGGCCTGGCCTGTGGAGCTCCAACGCTGTGCTGTGCGCAGGGTATGACTAAGGGCTTGCTCCGTCTTCTGGGTATTAAGACGTCTTGGGGCGTTACAGAGCTAAGCCACATCGATGTGTTTCCACAGCCAGGCCGAGCCAGGGAAAGTGAGTCAGTGCAGTGCATTGCAGCGGGTACCCACAGGTGCTGAGAAGGGACCTCGTGCCATGGAAATGATGTTGCATGCTGCCCTGTTGCATGTTACCCCCATGGTACCACCAAAAAGCCCCCCAAACACCCAGAGGAATTATTTTTTTCCCACTTGCTGTCCAGAACGCACAAAGGGAAAAAAACTCCCAATGCTTCTTGCTGCAAGTTATGCCATTTAGAGCTGCAGTGGATTTCAGTGCACTTTCCACCCCCCCGAAAGGATTAACTTTGATAATACAGTTCCTGAAAATCCCTTTCTGCGGTCTCTGGGAAGCTCGCCGGCACAGCAGGAGCGCGTACACAAAACACGGGAGCCTGGCCCATTCATCCTGTGAGATAAAGGTGGTTCAGAGTCACACTTCTCCTATAAAAGCCGTAAATACGACAGGCTTTAGGAGGATCTCGCAACAGCTTAAAATAAATGTCCCTGGGAATCTCTTTTACAGACAGAAAGATTTTCACTCTGCGCTTAAACACTGAATTTACTATTTTTAAGTCAGAAGAATGTACGCTGGTATTATCTAGAAATGGCCTCTGGAAAGCTGTGTTGATTCCTGCAGGCATGTAAACAGGGATGATCCTCAAATATGAATTCTATACTGTTTTTTCCTAATAGAAGAGAGAAGACCTATTAACAGTTCGTTCATGTGTTTTCCAGGAAGCTGAAGAATCCTGTTGGTATTTGGAGGAGGGAGTAATTGCCTGAATGAACAATATCCTTGTCTCCAGCTGTTACAGCAGAGGCAGGTTGTGGATGTAACTTCAGGAACAGATACCTCTTGTGCAGACCAAAGAAACAAACTCACTAAAACTGGATTGTGAGATAAGCACGTGCAGTTTCTGCTGATATTCGCAACAAGCTGTGGCACGGTATGTTTATCAGAGACCTTGGCCTCCATGAGAACAGCAAAATGTTTAGTCATTCCCTCACCGTTAAGCAGCTGGAAGATGCCCCAGCAACTCCCTGCATCTCCCGGCAGGCTTAGGCTCAAGCACGTGTCACAGTTCTGCATTTGGCTCCCAGAAGACAATTTGGGAAAACAAATTTGGAAGTTTCCCACTAAAGAAACCTCCACTAAATCTTCCAAAAGCCATTAAAACAATTTCTGGCATTATTTGTGTATTTTGGTCTGGCTCTATGAGAATGTCTTTGCTTTTCCCCCAGCAGCAACAGCTGGGTATGCAAGGGAGAATTTCATACCGGGTTTAGGACTTGTGTTTCCCTGTAGCACTGCGAAACTTTTCCGACTTGGGGGGTAGGAGAAACGGGCTGTGAGCCCCCATGGACACCTCTGCTCTCCTGACAGAGAAAAAGCATGTTTTTTCCTGTCTCGTTTGACGTATGTGATAAGGACACTCTGCCTTCAATCTGTGAAGGCAAGCGATTGCTGCAGCGGTGAGACGATCTTGGATGGACACAGTTGAAAGGTTAGCAGTGTTTATTGATTTAATAATTCTCACATTCTTTCTCAACAGATTATCTTTCCAGAGACATTAGCAGAGGCAGAGCCCAGAAAGCGCAGGAGAGCATCTCCGATACGTTACGAAGGCAAGGACAGGGCGCAAAGGTGATGAATTGCTCTGGTCCTGACCTATTAAACCCCCAGCACAGATTGGAAGATAGACTAGGAAATCCATGTACCTATTTTCTGTAGGGAACGTTTATAAGGATGCTGTTTACGTTGACCTTTCACACTGAGGTCACGCACCACTTCGTATTACATATTGGTTAGTCAATCACTGGCGCAGAGAGCAGGCAGGGAGAGATCGTGCATGGCTCAGCACCTTCTTCCTGTGGGAGCTGGTGAGCTCATGGGGAGGAATCATGCACCTTTCCCCAAATCAGGATAGAGTGCTCTTCTGGGGGCAGAAGAGTGGGATTGCATCCCCAAAGTACGTTGGTCCTGAGTGGCAGCAACTATCAGATGCCTTCCCCAAACTCACCCAGCTCACTGCAGGGAGGAACAGTCCTGTCCTGCTTACCCTGCTTTCCACTAATGTCTGGTTACTACTTTTTATCCTTTTCAAAGCATCAGAGGGAATCAGTGACAGCTCTTCATGTCCTCTTCAGGTTCCCTCCAGCAGAAAAAGAGTTTGTTACTCTGCAGGGAGGAAGCCCCATACATCTGGGTGCTAAACAGCCTTGTTTGGAGCAGGCTGAGTGCCCACAGGAGAAATTTATCACACCTTCCAGCCAGACCATGGCAGTGCCTGTGACCTCATCCTCTTGCCACTGTGATATGGGTCCAAATCAATGCATTGATTTCCGTGATTTTGCTCTACTGACAGTGGGGTTTCTGCCTGGGTTGGAGTGGGCCCGCTCCTGATTTGCACTGCATACTCCCCACAGCCATGGGCATACTGAGACCTTTAATGGGTTGCTAATTGCTCCGATTACCGGTCAAGACCGAAAGGAATTGTTGGATGATGAGCTCCCTGGCAGACAAGAAGATACCAGTGGAGCATTTTGGATTAATAATTCAGTAGGCAGGAATGGGAAATGAACAAATCTTCTGTCTGCTAAAGGGAAGGGGAAAAAAACCAAAAGACCAAAGACAAAGAGAAGGAAAGACATCTCCTGCACAAGAGAGGCATAGCTATCTGAGCTCAGGCTGCAGCTCTTCAACGGCAGGTCAGCCTGGCTTGGTACAACTGCCGCCCAGTACAGTGTGGAGCCTTTGCATGACTGCACCATACCAACTTACAATCTCTGCAAAGCAGAATAAACCCCACTTCTCTGTAGTGACTGCTGCAACCAAGTGGGAGTTGCAGGTTCAAGTTCTTGTGTGGTGCAGATCCCTCAGAGTCTGTTTGGCTGAAAGAAGGTAGCCCAGCTAAGAAAGAATTAGTTGAAAGCTCGCAGGCCGCACAAGATAGGGTGGAGATTTCACTTTGGGGGGAGGCATTAAAAGCCTTTTTTTTAAAGATGGTTTTAGTTTTGTGTCTGTAGGGTTGGAAAGTCTTAGCACAATATTTTTTTTCCTCCAACATGAAGAGCAAATTTTTGCCAGTGTGGCTTTTTTGTTTGCTTCCAGAGCAGAGGAGGATGCAGGCCCAAGCCTTAGTGGAAGACAGGAGCATTTGCAGTGAGGGCTGCTTTTATTTCATGAACCTAATTAAATGTGCCAGCAGCAGTGCAAAACTTGCTTCCCGTTCATGATGCTGGAGTTGTGATACCTTTTTTTCTGTCTTTATAGTTTCCGATTACTCCTCTCACCCCCATTCTGCAGATGCAAACAAACTTAATCTAATCAAGCTAACGAAGGTCTGCTGTCTTAATCCAATGGTGACAACAGCAGCAAATATTTCAATTAAAACTGCATTCCACAGAATAGCTTTATTCATTATATCATCTCGCTTCCTTTGCAGGGGAAGAACTAATTGAGAACAGCCATGGGAAGGACTTGCATCCAGAAGTCTGCAAATAGAAATGCTCTGGTTACCCTTCCAGAGAAATCCTCCACCCTTTTGACAGGTTTCAGCGCTGAGGCTGCGGAGGAGCTGATTCACCAGTTTGCCACAAAGCCATCATGGAGAAGCAGGTGTTTACAGAGGAGCTTTGGCCCTTGCTTTGGCACCAAAACCCCAGGGTGCTGCCCATCAGCAACTGCTGCTGGAGGTTCCTACAAAGAGGGGCAGGGGGGAAAGCTTTGGTTTAAGCTCCACTTTTTCTAACAGTTTGCTTCCTTCTGCAGTTTGCTTCCCCCCTTCGAGTCAAATTTGGGTTCTGGTTCATTTGTACAATACCGATACGATCTTATCTGAGACCTGAGGTCTTCAACTGCGGACACAGGGCTTTGCATCCAGGCATTATGCTTTTTTCCTGGGACAAGTAGCTCACATGAGATTACCCTGGACTCTGCGCAGTTCTTCTCACAAGCAAAGTGCAAAACTGATCTCCCAGCTTCATTTACAGCTACCTCTAGAGAAGTTAAAAGCCTGCCAAGACAAAGCCTGGGCACCCGCCTTCCCAGCGAAGAAAGATTCGTCTTATTTGGGAGCCTATTGAATCAGTGAATTATACATCGAACTCTTTTGTACTGAAAGGCAGCCAAGTTTGCCATCGAGTACTTTCCTAACAAAGACGAAACGAATGGCTGCAGCGAGGTGTGTTGCAATCATTATTCTTGAGTAGAGAGAGAGGCACAGATCCCTACTCGGGTGCCTCGCAGCAGTGCCAAGCGTGGACACAGGCACAGCATGCAACCTGGAGCCCTGGGATTTTCTTTCTCTGCTCTCCCTTACCCAGAGGCTGTACGGCATCACAAACACCTGGAAAGGCTGTGCCTCAATTTGCCATCTCTTTCCAGACAGTTTTAAGCAGGTTTTTTTTTAAGAAGGTGATGGAGAAGCTAGTAAATGTGTGCAGCTGCTGGTAGTGCTTATCTCTCTGATGATGTCTAGTGGGATCTAAGAAGCCATAATAGAAGGAGAGGTTTGAAGTCCAAAGTTGCAGTGTCCACTTGCAGTAAGCCCACAGTTTTCAGATGACCCAGGACTCTCATGTCTGCTTCAGTTTCAAACACTGAAAGAACATTCGTCCTTCTTACCACAAGAAGCATTTTTGCCATCACTCACATTGCTTGTTGCGTATTTCTGTCCCCAGATACTTGTAATCTGAGCTGCTGTGCTGCACTCAAAGGCTCTCCTCTCCTGAAACCCATCCTCCACAACCTGACCCCTGTGTACTTATCAATTTATCCATCGTGCAAGAAGGCAACACTTACAAGGGCAGTGTTTGCGGCACAGAGGTCTTTGGTGAGGTCAAAGTGCGTCTCTCACTTTCGAGTGTTGGACATCCCTCCTTGGCCACTGCATTGTTATTCAGGAACCTCATTCTGCTGACTCAACCTGCAAAGAGGTTAAGGATAAAGTCAGCAAAATGTTAGTGTGGATTTGAGATCTTCTTTCAACTGCTGCTTCATGGTTTTTGTCCCCACAATGTAGTATCATAGACTCTGTCACACTTTTCCTTATGCCAAATCTCCTTTCAGTATCTTAAACAGGAAATAATACCTTTTTCTTTTTTTCTTCTTTTTTCCCCCAGTGGAAACAATAGACATCCCATTTAAATGAGGTGGGACCAAAACGTCATGCCCCAGTTTTGCTCAAGATATAAACAAGTTCCTGTTAAATTTCCCTTTCTTAAATAAACCCTGTGGGATATCGCTCTGCAGCTTTCGGTGACGGTCACAGGCACTGCCTCAAACCTCTTAAACACACAATCCTTCCTTACTGTAGAATCATCTTTAGCTCTGAATTTGATCTCCTTGAAAAGAGTCTGTGTGTTTGTGCGTTTGCATGTGTGTGTAAGGGAGCACAGCAACACTTGTAAAGTAACAAAATATTAAGGAGAAGGCTTATGTAAAATCTGGGCGATGCCAAAGTCTTCATGATGCAAATGAGCTTGCAAACACGGCCCATCTGCTCCACTTCAATACTTTTCTGACAATTCAGTGCATTATTTATTTGGTTAAATCATTTTCTGACCTTCCTCTTGCCCTCCGTCCCCGAGGAAATAACCTCCACCTTTTTTCTTTGCAGAGAAATCCTTAAGAGTGGCTCCTGAATGGAAACACATTGGAATAAGAGCAAACACCAGGCATGCTATAAACGAAAGCAATTCCATGTTAAGAGGCACCAAAGTCTTGCTAAGCATTGCAAAGAGCACTTCTGCTCCCGCAAGGACGGGGAGACTTGGTTCTCCCAGGCAATGCAGGCAGTGGGAGGAAGGATTCAGTAACGGGGGTAAATAGAAAAGGCTCACAGCTTCAGGCGATTTCCCCCCAAATCTCTGAGGGGCTTTATGCACTAAATCAAGCCAGCCACAGCAGAAATGTTTCCTAAGTTGCACTAGGTAGTGGGGTGTCCATTATGCATCTCTATTTAGGCCCTTCCAGGCAGGACTGTGTCTGGCAGCGTAGCCAGCAGCCAGGCCGCATCTGGGCAAGGTGCAGCGTGGCGCAGCCGGGGCGATGCTGAGCTTTCGTGGTGGAGAGGAGGGAAGACTTGCCACTCAAGCAGAAACATTTTCAGCATCAAGAATATAAAAAGAAAAGAGAAAAGAAAGAAAGGAAAAAAAAAACCCCCAGCCAAACCACCCAAACTTTTTAGAAGTCTCGCAGCTGCCATCGCCGGCCGCGTGTGTGTGACTCAGAGGGGAGGCCGTGCGCTATAAATGGAAATGGGTTACTTACAATTTGACTGATAATGTCTTCGTTTCTGTGAGAGAAATGTCTTTTGAAGAAATACTATAGCAGGGTGGCAAGCTGTACCATATGTTCTGCGCCGCAGCTGACTCTATAATGCATCCCAGCCACACTTTAAACTGTATAGCGCTGATTACATTGTAGGTCCCATGTCCTCCGCGAGATAAAGTTATGGAAATAAAATGATTGCGCGTCGGATATGTGCCAGCGCTGCCTATGCTATTCCAAATCATCAGATGGGAGAAGAGCACCTGCTTGCTTAGGCTTTCCCTGCTTGTTTACCACCTCCTGCACCACGGCAAGGGAGGCTTGCAGGTCCCCCCAAGGGAGAGCCGCCACCGAAAAGAAAGCTCCGTGCCTGCTGGAGCTGGGCTTTGACTGTGCAGTACTTCGTGGCAGAGGGTGGATGCCTCAAGCCCTAACACGGGGTAAAATTGGTAATTCTAGCTGCTTGGGTCATTCCTTCGTAGGGATAACTGGGACAGGGAGAGCCAGGAGGAAATCTGGATGATGCCCTCTTCCCTGCAGGAAGACAGATCTGGAAACCACAGCTGTGGCATCCCAAATTCCTCTCAAAATGTCTTGTCACTTGGGAAATTCCTCAGACCTGCCAAACCTCCAGGAAATGCGGACACCACTCACAAGAGCTGTGGTCTGGCCAGCACCCCCATGATTACTGACCTATTACATTTGGATATTGCCAGAGGGTTAAAGCCATCTGAAATGCTGCAGCGTGGTCTCCCAGCAGGGCTGTGCTGGGTCAGAGCTAGCGGAGCCATGCCTCTGTCTCCAGATAAACAGACAGGCAAGTTGTCTACCTGAACTCAAAAGCCTGGCTACGTACTGACGCGTGCAGGGAGAACAGTTTGTTGCTGCAGTGATGCCTGTGCAGGGTGAGGCATAGGAAATGGCTGGAAAGTAACTCCTTGAAGGTTTGAGTGCAGTGTTTCCAGTGGGGATTTTTACCGCCTCTTTACATACAATATTTTAATGTAGGGCTGGACTGAACGGTTGTCTGTCCAAAAAAGTCTGTTTGCACCTCACAGAGGGCTTCAGTCCTGGGCTGTCCAGGTGCCTCAAAGGCTCTGCCACATCTCGTGTCAGGGAAATGGTGTAAAATTCAGGGGAAGCGGCAGGCATCACAGTATGAGTCCCTAATCCCCCATGCTTTACCCTTTGAAACCTCCCACAGCACTCCCTGTTTGGGGAGCTCTGCATGTTGAGCAAGATGGCAGCAGCCCCTCCCCTGGCTGCTCCTCCCCGTCTCCATGCAATAAATTGCTCTTTTCATGATACTGCAGCTTGGGGATTGCATTAACCCACACCAGGCATGGCTGGCCAGAGTCTCAGGCATCCTCAGGATGTGTTTCCTGGCGGTGGCCAAGTCTGGTTTTCCCAATTCCCCATGTGCCTCCAGCAGGTTCTAGGGCAATATTCCCTGCCCGCCTGGTCACACTGGCATTAGGCATCAGGAATTCAAGGAGGGACCATGCCAAGGCAGAGGACTTAGTCCTTCTGTGTCTGCCTAAGCAAGGTTGGCATAGAAAGGTTATCATTTAATCCACACGCTGATTGTAAATCATTTTAGAGGAGACCAATGGTGAACAAGCAGGAAAAAAATGCTGCGAAAGATGGCAAGGAGTGATGGTTTATGCATTTCAACATCATATACCTCTTTCATACACGTATATATATATATCAGCCTGAATGCATTGTGTCTACCAAATGGTTTATGGCATGAGGAATGCACAGGCTAAAGGTTGAAAGGAAAATTTAATATCACATTTAAACAGTGACTCAGTGACTTGCAGAGATAATTCCCGATACACTGGATGGGTCAGCGCCAGAGAGGAAGCAAGAGTGACTCAGAGGCATGGGGAAAGGCGGTGAAGGGAAGGGGAAGGGGCCAAGGCTGGGAGAAGGTGGCTTTGAGTTTGGAGTTTGGGTGGAGCAAGCCCTCAGAAAGCTCTGTGAGTTGGAAGGACACTGTGGGAACAAGCTGAGGGCAGGGACAAGGGCACCAGAGCCATGCAAAGCCTGCAGCCTCATAGTGTGGCATCCTTCAAGCAGCAGGATGGCATTGCTGTCGCTCACCATCTTGCCTGTGGTTTTCAGGCAAAGAATTCCAGCAAAGCCAACCAAGAGTTGGGAGTCTGTCAGCAGGCCAGAAGTAAGAAGATGATATCTAAAAAGAGGCAAGGAAATATGAAGCCTGTGGTCCAAAATACTGCTAAAGGTGATGCCTTACCCAGCTCAGCTGTTGACAGCTTCCCTATGAGGCAGGTGGGAGACAGTCTGGAGGTGGCCTGCTCACCATCCAGCCCCATGGAATATCTATAGTGGTGTCAGTCATAGGGAGAGATGGACCCAGGGAGACTGATGTTGAAGGTTATGGAAGAGAAGGGATCTGGGCACCCATCCCTCTAGTGTTCATATGGCTTGGTCCTTCCACGGCACAGAAAGGATCATGCTGGTGGAAATGGTGTCAAGGAAGAGCCTGCTGCTGACAGCGGCATGGGGAAAACCAGCTCATCTCAGTGCTGGCAGGGCCCAGAGCACAGACCCCAGACCCCTCAGCAGCGGCAAGGAGTGAGCTATGAGGCCACTTTCTGTGGTGATGCTCCAGTGTGCAATGTGAATTGGTGAATATTTAACAATCACTCTGCCTCTTGGCAAGACAGGACATGGGATCTGAAGGACTGAGTGCCGGTTTGCTGCTGAAGGTAAGACAAGTCAGAGATCTGTTTACTTGAAGGAGTCAGTCCTTTCTGTCTCCTGTGAGGTTATTAGCTGTGATCCACTCCTGATGTAGAGTAGATGCAATTTTATTGTCATTTGTGAGTAATTAACGCCCATTGCTCGCTGTTTTACGCAAGAACACACACACACATTTGTTTTAACATATCTCAGATGAAGTATGGTAGGGCAGGATAGTCCCTCCTACATCAGCGTGTGCCAAATTTAATCAGATTACTTACACTCCTATCCTCATTTCTTTGGCAAATGCGGAGGAATCACTGGATTTGCCTCAGCTTAGAAAAGAAATCCCACATTACCATCAGGCAGGACACCGATGCTGTTC
The DNA here is from genome assembly GCA_013400835.1 of Zapornia atra. Classification (NCBI taxonomy): domain Eukaryota; kingdom Metazoa; phylum Chordata; class Aves; order Gruiformes; family Rallidae; genus Zapornia; species Zapornia atra. The sequence continues at coordinate 75,193 of VZTU01024861.1, read as the reverse complement.
CAGACTTATTGTTATTATCCAAATATTTTTCTCCTCCTGCGCTTGTGCCAGCAGCAGTGTCGACAGAGCACTGACGGAAAGGACTGGTTCGAGTCAGCAGAGAGGTTTCACAGACATGCCGGCCAACGGTGTTTTCCCTCCTCCTCATTCACAAAACGACAGCTGGAGCTGGAACTGACTCTTTTTGGTTAAAGCATCATCTTGCAGCTCCCCAGAAAACCTGACTATCGGGAGGAAAGGAGCCCCCTCGTCGTGAGTTGACCCCTTACAGGCCCTGCTGTCCTGGTCCGTCGGAGCAAAATGCAGAGGCCTGTTTGCTTCCCGCTCTCCCCTCATTGAGATATCAGTTAAAATTAAGACGCAGAGGACCAGAGGCCTCAAAGGCAGCAAGGGAAGATTTACAGCAGAGTGGCTGTCAGTTGCTTTGGTCTAATTAAATGGCTCCTGCCTCCTTGACTCAGTTCCAGTGCAGCAGAGCTTGACTTGTTAAGCATTAGGGAAGCATCCTGGCCACTCACTGTTACTAATGCCTCAGCCCCAAAGTGTGACTGGCTGAAATAAGCTGTAAAAACCTGTTGTTGCCTTCCCACCCACCTTTGTGGGTATGGCAACATACCCTGAGTCAAGGAGTATCACACGTGGGCAGCAATATGTGGGGCCAGATGCTTCTCCTGCTCCTTCAGGGCCACTGCTGCCTTTGGACCCTTTTGAGAGGTGTGGGCATTTCTCCTCTTCTCTGCCTCCCTTTCAGTGGGGACAACAGGGAGCTGGTGGTAGAACAGCACTCGAGATGAGGACCAACCCCAGTGGTGGTCCCATGAGGTTCTCTCCATATGAACCCATACATCTTGGGCAGGGGTCCTTCCTGTCTTTGCCCAGAACCACACTAACTCTCCTGGGGCACTTCCCACCCTGCTCTGCTACTCTCTGAATTTCTAAACATCTGGGAACAGAGCCAACTGAGTTGCTTACGACGAGGAACTCACCCAACACCCTCAGTTCCCATAAGGAAGAGGTCATGGTTTGGGTAAATATGCCTATTAGCCTCAGTCACTTGAATTATTTTTTATTACAGATTATTATTATTTGTGTCTTGTTAGCGAATTGGCTGGTGTTGGTCGTCAGAGCACATGCCATCTAATTGGCCTTTTACATCATTTGTCATTCCCTCCCTTCTCCGATTGGATGAATTAAATTTCATTAAACAGCAGTCTTCTTTCTCTCGTTTGCAGATGATGCATGAACATTTGTAGCTACTTGGCAATTCTGTTGTGAGACAATAAAAGAGCTTTTCAAAATGCCAAGAGAGGGATTCCAATGTGAATACTCTTGCAAATATTTACTTGTGCTCCTATTTGCAATATTTTATTGTATAATGGATTTAATGACACTATTTATCAAATAATTATGATTGTTCTCTTTAATGAATTCAAATTTAACTAAGTAATTTCCAGAAATATCTGTCAAAATTTAAAAGAAAATTCCAGTGCACTAAATGCACGGGATACAGGAAAACATTATAAGGAATTATAGCTATACAGTGCTTAGGTATTGCACAAACGTGTGTTTCACAAGTGCCTTGGAGGAGGGAAAACAGGTAGAGAACCACCTCAGACACAATAACAAATTAGCAAACAGTGAATCTCCGTTTCCTTAATTTGACAGCACCCAGTTAGGACACAGTGTACCCGCCTTTCCACTGCAAGCAGAGCCGAGCCAAGACGAACGCACCCCAAGGTCTGTTGCTTTGAGACAGAGTGGTGATGCCAACTGTATTTTAGAGGCCTGAGAAGTTTTCAGGGTTTGGGGATGGTCTCACAAGCAAGGCTGCCTCACCCCCCCAGCCTTCCCAGCCCTGCCATGCAGCCCTGGCTCTGGTGCCTCTCAGGGAAAGAGGAAATGGGACCTGGCAGCAACAGGGACATCTAAGAGTCCCTCGGATTTAATGCATCAGCCCATCAATTCTGGCCATGGAGCTGCAGCTGGTGTTTATTCTGCCAAGGTGAAGGAAGTGGATGTGGAGACACTATCCCTCCCTGGTGCTTTCCTGCTGTGCATTATACCTGGGAAACTTCCAGCATCTGCAGAGGTAACTTCTTGGTACCTGATATATCTTTGTTGGAAAGCAAGAACTACAAGAACATGTTAAATTCAGAGGTATTCAAGAAAACACAGACAAGCATATTGAGGCCTTCCTGCGGTCTGTGCTTTTCATGCTTTTCTTTGAAGAATCTTCAAGGATCTGCTCCCAAAATACTGAAGACGAGGTCAGTCTCCAAGTCCAGTCCCTTTCCCTGGAAGCTGAGGGCTAGACATCTTCCAGAGGCCACGACTTGAAAGGCTGCCTCCTTGAGGCCACTGAGCTGAAAGTGATGGGTTGCAAAAATCCCCCAGAATCTACAGGATCAAGTCCAGATCTATGAAAAAGAAGCAACGAGGACACATTCTTAGCCTAGTTGGAGGGGATGTCTAGTGAGCAGCAGAGAACAGGACCATCTTTGAAGCACCCAAGTTTCACTGAAATCAAACCCACTCTTTCCTCATCTGATTAAAATGGAGGCATTACCTTTTCCCACATTGCTATTTTGATGCATCCCTTGTCTGAGTATGCAACACCAGCCTCTGTTTCCAGGTAATGCAGCAAATGTGTGCCATGGCTTAACCCCAGGAGGCAACCAAGTCCTGCACAGCCACTTGCTCGCTCCCCCTGGGTAGGATGGAGCAGGGAATCAGAGGAGTAAAAGTGAGAAAACTCGTGGGTTGAAATAAAGACAGTTCAATAGATGAAGCAAAAGCCAAAAGTGAACCAAGGAATTCATTCCCCACTTCCCATGGGCAGGCAGGGGTTCAGCCATTCCCAGGAAAGGGGGAATTTGTCGTGCCTCAGGGGGACTTGGGAAGATGAATGCCATCACTCTGAACATCCCTCCCTTCCTTCTTCTTTCCCCAGCTTTATGTACTGAGCGTGACATCATATGGTATGGAATGTCCCTTTGGTCAGCTGGGGTCAGCTGTCCTGGCTGTTTCCCCTCCCAACCCCTTGTGCACCCCCAGCCTACATGCTGGTGGGGTGGTGTGAGGAGCTAAAAAGGCCTTGGCTCTGTGTAAGCACTGCTCAGCAACAGCAAAAACAGCCCTGTGTTATCAGCGCTGCTTCCAGCACAAAGCCAAACCACTGACCCATACCAGCTACTCTAAAGGAAATTAACTCAATCCCAGCTAAAACCAGCACCATGTGTTTTCTTGGACACCCAAATTCCTCTTTACTGGGTCTGAAGGACCCAAGCCTTTGAAGCAAGAAATATTTCCTTCAGCTGTCCATGCATGAAGTTGATTTATGACTAGTTTTCTGTTCAAACCACTGTAATTTTGTGAAATGATAGCAGTATTGATTCCAGCAAGAGTTTCACTTTACTGAAACTACCAGGGCAGAGGGACTAAATGGAGGCTTGGAGTGAATAATATAGCTTTCCACTTTATCAATTTCATCTGTTTTGCTCCCCACCTTCACTTAACAACCTACATCTCTTCTTTCCTTCCTTCTTTTCCCTTTCGGGCATTGGTCTTTTGCTGTGGTTCACAGCTGTAAATGATGGAGCATATTTCCTTACTTGGGAACTCTGAACAGCATCAAAATACAATCCTAACAATTAGTAGGCTGCCTGACATCTCTTGAGTGGTTCATGGTGCTGTGCAGGAAGCTGAATTCTGTCTCTGAAAGATACGAAATTACAGAGGTGAAAGATGATTCAATTTATTTATTTTAAGGGGGGGGGGGG
>VZTU01024861.1:17638-71382 GCA_013400835.1 Zapornia atra | reverse complement strand
GAATTTCTGGTTTAGTTTTTCTTAAGATAACAAATGAGCAAAAATATTTGCTTAGAAGAACTAGTAAGTTCCTTATTCTGGGCTAGATTCCTCTCTCAGTTATGTTGATATGAAGATAAACATTCCTCAGGATAATGAAGACGTCCCGACGTAAAATGGGTCGGAAGACCCGTTCCAGGAACAGACAAATCCTTACCTAGGCAGGAGAGAAACACCAGAGAGTTTCATGTCATTTCTGTACTGGTAACCTCAACAACGTCCTATTTTAGAGCACAGCTAATAATCGCAGATGAAGTCCAAACGCATCCCATCCATGCTCCCCATGTGCAGGTTTCCAATTTCAGAGCAAAACAAGGCAGAAAATACAGGTGCTGCAGTGGCACTGTCAATTCAGCCATAGGTGCAGCAAGTGTGCCAGCTGTAGCCTAGCCACCTACTGAATCTGCTGCTTCTGCATTTGCTTTCTCTGTGCTGGCTTAAAGAAAGACATTTCAGAAAACCAGAGGGCTATAAATGTGTTAGGAACAAATGCCACTCAGGAAAAAGAAAAAAAATTAGAAAAAAGCTAAATATGATATTTTTCTGGGCATACATACAACATAGATTTATTTTTGCAAGCGGGCCATTCGAAGCTCTGGAAGCACATTAGATGCCTGAAGATTTCAAGGCAAGCATTCAGGGGAAAAAAAAAAAAGGCAAATAATGCAAAGGGCTTTTAACATGACTCAATAATAGTTTGGGTTCTACTGTAGGAAACAGGGTTTAAAGCAAAGCTGAGACATGCTGTGTTTCTCCAAAACGCAACGTGTGGCAGTGGGGCTCCAGCTGGGGAATGTCACTGGTCAGTGCACATGATCAGGTGTGAAGGTGGGTCACTGTCTCCATGCTGGTGCTAAACAGCTCGGCGGTGGCCACGAAAGCCCACGGCCTGCAGCCCATCCCCTCAGCCCCAGGCAGAAGGGAAGGCAAATAATCAGTCAGCAGCTCCCAACACAGAAAAATACGCACATCGTGATGCAGGAAGGAGAAGGCTTCTGCTAGAGAACTAAGCCAAGCATGAAATTAATATTTCCTATACAGTAAAAAAACCCCAGCCTGTAACATGGGAATAAATGTAAACTTGCAAGGAGATCCAAAGCCTGTTCCCATATGCAAAGCTTTGACTGGTTGACATCTCTCCGTATTCAGCAGTGTGGTATGTTGTGGTTTTGCATGGCGGGGTTCTGCTGGAAGAGGGGGGGTGCAGAGGTGGCTTTTGCAAGAAGCAGCTAGAAGTTTTCCCTAGGCCAGCTCAAGGCTGGACCTGACACTGACCAAGGCTGAGCCCATCAGCGATGGTCATAGCAATGGAGACATATGGAAGATGCTGTGACCCACACTGGAGCTGCTGTCTGGACCCGCAGCCTGCGGAGAGAGACAGTGTCGGTGGAGAGCTGAAGCCCTGTGGGAAAGGACTCATGTTGAAGAAGTCCGTGAAGGACTGTCTTCCGTGGGTGGGACCCCAGGGTGCAGCAGGGGAAGGGTGTGTGAAATGAATGCCCCTCCCAGCCAAGAAAGAAAACAACTCATGAGGAACTGACTGAAACCCCCATTCCCCCAGTCCCTGCCCCTCCATGTGCCACAATGTGGGGGAAGAAGGGACTAAATCATGACTAAAGCGAAGTCTGCTGAGAAGGGAGGGGTTGGGGAAAGGTGCTTTTAAGATCTGGTCACACTTCTTATTGCCTGACTCTGGTGTCACTGGGTGTGCAGTGCAGTATCAGAAATCAGAGTTTTCTTTCCTTTATTCTGTGTTGAGTCTGTTTTGCCTGTGATTGCAGAATGATCTCTCCCTGTCTTTATCTTGACTCCTGAGCCTTTCAGTATATATTTTCTCCCCTGTCCAGCTGAAAAGGGGAATGATAGAGTGACTTTGGTGGGCATCTGGCCTCCAGCCAGGGTCAAACCACCACACGGTGCCAAAGAGGTGTAGGACAAGCTATACTGGTAGATCCCAACACGCAACTTGCCTCCTGGGTGAAATTCCCCTAGGTCTTGTATTCTCAGCCCCCTTGGGAAAATCTCCCCTGTGAGGTATAGGCAGGATCCGTGATAGCCTTCAGACCCCCAGGATCATCTCCTTCCCCCCTGAGCTCTCAGCACCGCTTGCCAGGCAGACAGGTGCAGAAAAGACTGAAGGGAGCTGGTGGGACTTCCCTGTGGACCGAAGGGCAGCAGTGGTGTGCAGGCTGTGCATCAGCAGGTATTTTTACTTTGACAGTTGGGTTTCATGAGGTCATTTGTATTTCTTCATCCCTCTGATTCCTTTAAGAAACCGCTCCAAAATGTTAGCATGGAACCAACATCAGCACTGGGCATGACCAAAACCAGGGTGTGAATGTAAAGCTCAGGCAACCCAAGAGGTAGGAGATCCAATCTACAAGGAAGGAGATCCAATCAATGAAGATCCAATTCAATCTTGATGAAAAATGACGTGCTTCCTTCTGTGTTTTCTTGGGGAGGAGTTCTGCACCACCAGCCCAGCGCTGAACAGCTGGTGCAGTTCTCCTGGCCAGTTTAGTGCAGGAGTAGAGTCCTGAAGCATCACCGGTGCTTTCCAGGGGAGGCCAGCTCTTAATTTTGCCATCATCACAGAGTACCTGAAGCAGAGCAAGTGAGCAGTAGGGACTGGCCAACACCCTGGGTGACTATCAGAAGCAAAGAGCTACATCCACCCAGGATGGGCAAGTTTTGGAGGGTGTTGGCATGGGCAGTGGGCAGGGAAATACCCAATATGTTGTGCACTTACTGCCTTTACCCTCCTGAATGGTGTGGGAGGAAGGAGGCAGAGGTGGCCACTCTGGAATGGGAAAAAATGACCCAGCTTTGGCCACTTTTGAGCACAACATTCCAGAGAAGAAGAGTAAGAGGATGGAAAGTGTAGCAAAGTTTTCAGCACAAGAAAAAAAGCTAAATAAAACCCTATGGCCGTTTTGGTGTTTGAAAAGCGGTGTTTGGGAAATCTGCTTGGAGCTACACTTCACCTGCCTCTTTCTATGTCTGCTGGGCTGAGCTGTCACTGGTTCACAAGGTCTGACATGCAGTGATGCTGCGGCTCAGTTCACTGCTAGGGTTTTTTTTTCTGGCCATCCATCCAACTTTTTGGTCACTCAGGCACACCAAAGCACAGCTCTGTTCTGAACAAGTCAGCAAGCGGCTCCTTCTCTCTGTGAGGAACCCAACATGCCCATTGAACAAGGCAGAGAAAAATCCCTTTTTGTCCTGCAGCTGCTGTGTCAGAGCCAACTCGTCCGGCACAGCAGGAGCTGGACTCTGGCCCGCAACACACGTGCCCTCACTCCCTTCATGGCCCCTCTGCACAGCTGAGGAGGGCGAAGCCATCACACACACGGTGCTGCCCTTTTGGGATGGAGCCTGGCAAGGAGCATCCTCCCAAGAGTGAGGATTTCAGACCTAATCAGGGAGCAATGCCCTGCAGTGTTGACTCTTCCAAAAAAAAGAGGAGGGGGTCTGGCAGGAGGAAGCAGCTGGGGTGAGGAGGCACTCAGCACACTTGGGATGCCACCACGCTTTGGTTCCTTTCCCTGGCAGGCTGCTGCTCCCCTCCTGCCCTCGGTGCACGCACAGGCCTTTAATATTCCCCAAAAGTGCTTTGTTTTAGGAGAAAACAATAATTAGTTTAGAAAAAAAAATAAAAGAAGACGCGGAGGAAAATTCCTCCTTGATTGCTGAGGCGCTGATGGCAGGACCCCTCCTTCCCGGCGGGTTTCTTTCCCCGCCGAAGCACTTAATCAGGCCGGCCCCGCCATCTCCGGCTGCCACCCCCTCCCGCAGCAGCGGGTGCCCGCCGAGGCCGCCTCCTGAAATCTCCTCATCACCAGCAAATGGCCCTGATGACGGCACAGCAGGCGCCGAGCGAGGTCGGCTCTTAGCGAGCGCTGAGGAGCTTCACCAGCAGTGCTGGAGCATCTCTCACGGGCTCTGGCAGGAGGGAGGCTGCTCTGCTGCTGCTCCAGGCAGCTTCCTCGGGCTCTGGCCACTGGTTGCTGCTGCTGCGGATGGTCACCTCCACGCCCTGGCGCTGGCAGGGATGGTGACAGTACAGCCCAGCGCTCCCCCGTTTTGAGAAGGAGGCGTTGCAGCTCCTCAGATGGCATGCAAACACCAGGATTTCAAAGGGAAGGCAGCATCAAGGGGGGGCTTGTGACACAAACTGACATGACTGACCCTTTTCTTGGTGTTGCACCTTCTTTTGGCTTCCAGCAATGTGGCCGGGCAGGCACGCACCCTACGTCCTCTGTGAAGTTGTGTTTCCACATACGGTGCTCACAAGGGGCCCTGTTCCCAATCTGAGGCTCTCGTTATGCATGGCAGTAGGAAGCACAGCTCAGTTCAATCCTAGTGCTCTCCCCAGGGCTGGTGTACCCCAGAAATACTGGTGCCTTCCCGTGACCTGCAGCCCTCCGCCCGGGGCATCGCCAGGGTTACGTGGCCACCCTCCCAACTTTACCCGAGGTGATGTGATTACAGTCCCTCTCAATAAATGTCTTCAGTTGCTCAGCAACCTCCATACCAGGATTAAATTAACTTTGATTACAATTACAGACAGCACGAATCAGCCCGCACCATCAGAAGAAAGCAGAGCGCAGGCTGGTTTTTTCTGGAGGATTTTCTTCCCAAAGCACTGCTCCCAGGGGGGAAAATCACATCTCCCCCCACCTCTGCTTTGTGCTGAGTGTGGATGTATCCCAGCCCCGAAGCTTTAAATGCACAGTGGGACTGAGCACAAAAGAATTGATTTATGTATGTGAAAATATTGCTCTGCGCAGGGATGGAAAGCGGAGAGGAGGCCCGAGTGATGAAGGCAGCTTTGGTCTTACACACAGCTTCCTCTGGTGATACCAGTGGGATTGGACACAGCTACCCACCACCCTCATAGGGTCCTTGCTGTTGTCTCTTCCAGGTCACCAAATTAATATGTGGCTATTACTGGGCATAGCTCCACATGTCCCGGGGCAACAAGGGGTTGGGGGATGACTGATCTTGCAGGGATCCTACCTCCAGGGTACAAGGCAGGAGGCTCTATCTGCTGCTCATGGTCTTCTTTGCCTGCACCTGGAGCAGACCTTGCTGGACTGGCAGGATGCTTTTGTGGTTCCCAGTGCCTCACCACTTTGGGCTGCTATGGGCTATGGGCCGTGACTGGCAGAAGACCCTTTGCCCATGGTCTAGAAAGGGAAGGTTTGCCTGAAGCACTGTCCATTTATGCCTGGCCTCAGGGAGGTCAATCTGCTCTGCTCTCTGCTCTCACACCTTTTCATTTCACCACCTCCTCTCAGCTGAATCGGAGCATCCCTTACCCAGTTTTCCCAGTTCCCTGGCTCATTTAATGGGAGAGCTGAGTGCTGGCCACCACCAGCCTGCAGGAGAGCTGCTGGCATCACCCTGAAGCTTCTGCTGAGCTGTTCCTTCAGGAAAGGACCTCCTTCAGGTAGGTGGAGAGGATAACAGTGCAGAGCATATCAGGGTGGGAGCTGGGACTGTCAGCACTGTTGAGAGGCATGTGAAGCCTGGGTGTACTTAAAATTGAGGTTGGCTTGATAAATGCCTTAGTAGAGGGGCAGTGTTGCTTCTCTGGATGAGGAAGAAGAGGAGGAGGAGAGGCCATGGCAGCAGCTTTTGCTCCTCTCTGCAGTCCTCTGGCCAGGAGACTTTTGCCAACTTGGTAGGTAGGAGCATTGTTTGCTGCAGGAATTGGCCAGCAGCAAATGACTGCTCCCAAGTGGGAGCAGGGAAGGAAGTGTGGAGGCTCATTATGTTTAATGTAATTACTCTGGACTTACAGCAGCATATGCGACAAAGGAATTTGGCCTTCTCTCTTCTTCCCTCCTCCTTGCCTTAGTCTTCAAAGATCTAAGGGTCTGGTCATACCAGCCCATGATCCAGGCGTCTCTCCGTAGCTTCTCCTTAAACAGAGACACTCCTGGACTTGCACAGGCAGGGTTAACATGGCAGAAAAAATTAGAAATCAGCCTCAAATTTGGCTAAAGCTACTGCTGTGCAGATGTGTGATGCAAGCAGCACCTGCCCTGGCATCCCCCACCCAGCAGGTACCCATGCTACCGGCATGGCCACAGAGACCAGCAAAATGTTCCCTTTGCCTGGGACCCACCACCACACCTGCACCATCTGCAAAAGAGATAGCTGGGGCAGCTTTGGTCAGGATGTCTCGGAGGAGGGTAGGATACAGGGGCTTTGATCCACCCACTCCTCCCCCGCACCGGCTCTAGGTTTGTCTCTCCTTGCTTACTGCCAGGGGAGATGGAGGTGGCTAAAAAGCTGTGGCAATGCTGTCCTGCTCCCCTGGGCACACACCTCTCCTCTACACCCTATCAACCGGGGCTGTACCCCTGCCTGGCAGGGACCCCGTGGGTCCTGGGTGCTGACCTTCACTCTGTGGTTCCCAAGCTAGGGCTATCTCCTGCCATAGGTGTTCATGGGTGATGCAGGCAGGTCCCCAGGCTGTGTCAGCGGGCAGCTACCTGCACCTTGACAAAGTGTGTGGTCATCATCCGTCACTGCTCACAGCTGTCTTTCACTATCTTTTTTCTCTCTCTTGTGAGGTTCTTGATGTTTCCTGACACTTTCACCTTCCCCTTCCTTATGTGTACCCGGGGGGGGGGGGGGGGGAAGTGTCTTTGACTCACATTCCTGTTTCACCGTGACGCATTTCAGGCTTGCTGCAGCCTGCTCTGACCACTCGCCTGAACGCAGCATGTCAGGCACACCAGAGATTGCCAGGATTTGTCTTTCCTAACCATGCTTATGAGAGGAGCTGTTGCACAGTCTACATCTGGCAGATTGGGTCAAGCAGACCACTTTGATCTTGCAACCATCAAGAAGTTTCAGGTCTACACTCACCTTTTATTAAGGTCAAACTGGACTTTCACACAGCTTAAATTTCGCTTTCTTCTAGCCCTTGCTGTGCTCTTAGCAAACATCTCACACCCTTGTTTGTTTCAGCAGGAAATATTCTCTGTGGCTCATCTGTCTCCGGGAGTGAAATGTTTATCTGTTTTGTGCTGCCCGCGCTGCGTTCACTCGCATCCCTGAGCAGCCTGCTTCCAACAAAGTCCCCACCTCTGTACACCACTCCTGGTTTTCTGATGCTGGAGGCAGCACAGGACACTTGGTCCTTGCAGTCTGGCCATCAACAATTTGCCACGCCGCACCCAACTCTGCTCAGTGCTTGGCAGGACTGCCCGGAGCTTCCTGTCAGAGAGGCCAAGCACACAGCAAGGGTTATAGAGTCACCCTTTCCTTCTGTTGAACTATCTGGGTTGTACCTTGTGTGTCCCGCTTGCATGGGAGACACCTCCTGCTCCATGTACCCACGGAGCTGCTGTTACTGTGTTTTGCACAGCAGTGGTGCAGTCAGCCTTGGCTCCTTGCTGGTGCTTCTCCCTGGCTGGTGGTCAGGCCGAGCATCCCGCTGGCATCCAGTGATGCCCCATGGTAACCAGCTGTCTCCTCCCTGCACCTCTCAGGGCTCTGCTGCAGGAAGTCCTGGGGCATCGCCTTTGCACTGGTGATGCTCAGAGTGCCTCTTCCTTCACGGCAGGGCATGGCATGGCAGCGCTAGCAGCTCCCCCTGCCCCCAGCGTGTCAGAGTGTAGCCATATGTATCATCTTCTTGAGTCTTCCAAGTGCAGAAGGTGGGCTGCTTTTCTTTGTGGTCACTGAAAGCAACCACCTGCGTGCTGCAAAACAGAGAGGTTGAGATACTGCTTCCAAAAGCATCTCCATCTGAAGGGCTCTCGAGATATCCTCAAGTTGTTGCTTCAGCAGCGGTGATGGAGGCCTCCAAAACACAATGCCCAGCCATTCTCACCATTCCCTCCCTCCTATCAACAGCCATAGAAACACCGTTCCCAACCATACAATCCACATGTGTCAGCCCACAGCCTCTGGTGAAGGCTCTGTCTGTCCTCCGTTTCCCTTTCAGGAGTGAGTGCCCACAGCATCCATTTCCCCTGTGCAGATAAGCCCAACTTTCCGAATATGAAGGACTTTAGGGCCATTTAAATACTTACTTGCTAACACAAAAGCAAGCGCGCCCATAATTTAATATTCCTCTGGAAGTAATTGGATAGAAGTCCTTTGTTTCTTTTCCTCCTGTCAGCTTGCATTTGTTTAATTTGGCTGTCGTGACATGAAGTGACAGATCCCATGCTCCCGTTTTTACAGATAGCAAAACTCTGGGATTCTTCTCCCCGCGCTGTTAGAAATTTATGTATTCTCCCCATTCACTCGTACATCACTGTTGTGTCAGATTACTGACCCCCTTAAGAATAAATGCATTTTAATACAGCTGACCCAGAAACCTCCCAGAGGGGAGATAAAGCGCAGCTCCGAGAACCAGCTGAATTCGCCGTAGCTTAGAGAGGAATCAGAGAAGGGTCCAAAGCGGGTGATGGCGCCGTGCCACGGCTATTTCCTGTTAACAAGCCTCCCGCCATCTCCACACTTCCTGCTGCTTGCAGGGCCGCGTCCGATCCTCCGGGTTGGGAAGGAGGTGCTTTCGGAGTCTTCTGTGGCGCTTTCCTGGAGATACAGCTGCAGGGGAGGATCAGGCTTTATCCCTGTGCGGAGCAGGCAAGGGGGATGTCCCAGAGGCCAGGGGTGCTGGTGTGAGGCACAGCAGGCACGGGGGAGAATTCAAGGCCAGATCTCAACGTCTGCAAGAGTGAGAAGGCAAGGGGACAAAGCTGTCTGCAGGGGTTGGGGTGGTGCATTGCAAGTAATGCCTCGTGCTACGTCTGCCTGGCTGGCAATGTTCCTGGCACTTCTCTTTAAAGAATATTTTTCAGAAGAAAGGAGAAACAGCAAGAAATTGCAGATTCAGCCTTGTATGGAAATGAGAAGCCGCAGAACGCAGGGGAAAAAATAAAAATACCATCTTTCTCCTTCCGGAAGTCTTCAGACATTTTCCTCAAATCTCATGCAGGGAATCTTGCTCCCTGGCCATTTTAGCAAGTTGGGTTAGACAGATTTCTATAAAATGTATTCAAACCTCGAAGGCCTTGCTCAGTTCTGAGGACCACAGGCTAATAACACGTCTCCTGCCTTGAGGTTTCCAAGTTGCGTGTTTGGGTCCCTGTGGGTGTCCTCAGTTCAGAGGAAATGTGTTCAGTGTGGCTGTGGCAAATTGTTGGGGGGGAGGGAGAAGTTTGTGTCGCGTTGGATGACCCCAGCTACCCATCATGTCATTCTAACACCTTCCGCAAGCACCAGAGGCCTTTGGTGCTTAACCTTTTAACGTAGCAGTGACCTTTTCAGGCAGAACTTTCTCAGCTTATGAATTGCATGTTGAATGTTATCCTCAAGCAGTCTATGATGGCTGGGTTGTCATTAGCCTGAAGAGACTGGTCCTGAAGTGGCATTGCCCCACGGGGAAAAGTGGATGCGGGCAGATGCTGCTGCTTGGGAACCTTCCCATGTGTTCAGTTTGGCACCATGGCCAGCCCGGCTGTGTGGGGCATGGGTCTGTGTCCACAGAAGGGATGGAGTGTCCCACTGACAAAGCTCCCACCCAGAACTGCTGAAAGCACTGGGAAGGTCCTTCACCCCAGCAATATGCTTTGCACCCACTTTCAAAGGGACCAAACCCTCCATGGGGCTCTCTCTGTCTCCCATGCGCACATATGGAGGTAAAGTCCCCTCACTCACCTCCCAGCGTGGATCCTGTGGTCATGAGCTGAAACAGGAGTTTCATGCTGGAGCACGAAGCTGTTGGCACTGCAGGCAGTTTCACACAAAGATGTCCTTACCACAAAAGTGCAGAGACCAGTGCTTCTGCACTCACCAGGAGCCAGCACAACTCCTTTAACCCATTAACCCAGTTAGGGCTGAGCCTCTGCTGTTTTATTACTGATGATCAGTAGTGTAAGGATGAATCAGAAAGTGGCTAAGTTCATTTGCTAGATCTTCCAGGGTAACAAAGACTGGGTAGGCTCTTCTAATCTGTTTCCCTTCCCTGAGGGGATATGAAAGCCAGGAGGAGAAAATAGCTGAGGTTTCAGATCTCAGGTTGATTTTGCAACATGGGGGGTGGAGGGGGAAAGCCAGCTTCTCCTCTTGCTAGGACCTGAAGGCTTTTTGCTCTGGAAACCCTTGAAAGAAAATAAATTGTGGAGGAATATGGTGTTGTTTGTGTAATCAGTTTTCTGGAAAAAACCACACTTTTAATGGTTACGGATATCTGGATAATGCTCATCACATGTGATGTACAAACAGGCTTACACACATGCATATATATATACACACACACACATATATATATCTCCTAGAGTTTATTTAGATCTAAGGCCCATTAAACAAACCTGGCTTTAAGACTCATGATGAGATTAATCGGGCATAGTAATTACATGTGCTTGAAAATTACTTAGCAATTATACTTGAAGTTACCAAGAATTTCTATGATGAATTACCTTAGGATTTTAATTCTGAAAGAGGTAAGGACAAGGTTAACAGAGGTCTAGTTTGAAGACAGTTGAGCACCAGATAATTATCCTGTGCTGCTGTATATTAACAGCATGCACTGCTGCAGTGAATCTTCAGACCTGTTGCAAGGTAATTATTTCTGTTTTCCGTAATACAAAATGAATCCTGCACTATGGCTTGGGATTTCCTCCTCAAATAGGTGGATACTTTTTTGCTGGTGGTCCAGAGAGGGGACCTGGCAGGCCCTCAGGTCACCACAGGTGCCTCATCCCCTTCTCCTTTCCCTATACACCAAGATGTGGAGTAAGATGCCAATTGTTGGGCACCTATTTTGGGAATTTTCATGGAAGAAAATGCGGCGTAAGGGGCCACTGACTTGCCTGTGTCAGCTGAACTGAGTAGAAGATGGAGGGCTGGCATACAGAAGCACATTTTTAAAATCTACAGACATCTACACTGTTCATTAAAACCAGAGAGGCCGTAATTTTCCCTTGCTGGTTTCAACTCCACCCAAGTAGGCCGCGGTCTTGGTGGGAGTTGGATGGAGCCGGAACCTCAACCCTACGGGAGTCCAGGGGATGGTTTCAGTGGCCAGGCTTGGCACACTGGGTCTGCAGTGGCTACATGAGCATCTCCAGGCATGGCATCAGTCTCCTGGTGCTCAGGCAGGACCAGCACCACTCTCATAGCAAACGACAGGCAGAGCCTGGCTCACCCTCAGCAGCATCACCACATCTTCCACAGAGTTACACAAGAGATGGGTTTCGTCCCCCGGTGCCCAGGGAGCGGGAGCAGGGGAGAGGTGGGGCTGAATGAAATCTCTGCAGCACTTAAGTTCCCAAGTAAATATCTAATTAGAGAAATGTTTGACTTCAATAATAAATGAGCAGAATATCAGGAGACAAGAGTACTGGCAAAGTATATCCATGGCAAAGTCTTTACAATGGGGTCATTTTTTTGGCCTGCCCTCCTATTTAAGATCCTCCTGTAAGTGGAAAAACCATGCGTGCAGCTGCTAAGGGTAGGGCATGACTTTCCTCGCTCTTGCTCGAACAATTTGGAGGCACCCATCGGCAAACCCACCCTCATCAATTCTGCATCTTCCTGAAAATGTACTTTTAAGCACCTTAATTGCATTTCAGAGATAACCCTGCAGGCAAAGTGACAGGAAGAGAAACCATATGGAGCAGTTTGGCGGTCGGGCTCTTTGTTTTAAATCAATCAAACATCTGCGGCTAATGTAGCTTTGGGCTGCTCCTCAGGAAACATTAGCCCTATTAGTCTGGGCTGGCAGGAACACAAAATAATATATTTATGGACAAAGCACATGTGCATTACTGCTGGAGAGCGAGCATAGGAGGAGGAAGAGAAGATCTGTGGTCAGCACTTTGCCTTCTTGGGAGGTCAGCTCCAATATGCAAAGAACAGGGACATGGGGACCTGTTTCCTTGGCCCAGTCCCATGCCAGAACCTCCGTGCCTGAGTACAGCCCCAAGACCTGATGCCCTGAGCACTAAGGGGACAAACAACCAAAAAGAAGGTGGGTGACTTCTTACCTTAAAGGAAATGAGGTGGGATGGTGCAGTGGGATGTGTTGCAGTCTGCAGGGAGAGGATCACTGAGCAGCAGGGCCAGCCATGGGGCTGCATCTGGCTCCCCATGATGCCCTGTCCCTGTTGGGCTGGTGTACCCCAGCAAGCACAGCACAGGGGTCATGCTCATCACTTGCAGGCCGAGGCAGGGACCACATGTGTCAGGGCATCAGGGTCTCACTGGGCTGAAACCACCGTTTCACACCAAGGGCTACAAAAGCCTGAAGGGTTGAGTTCTCCATATAGTGTTCCCTCTTAAATCCAGGCAGCCTTCAGGTCCTTCGTCCCATTTTCCTCCCATGCCGCAGATTACATGTGCTCACACATCAGCAGCAGTCCCAAGGAGGATAGGGGAACCAGGATATTTCATCTATGCCTTCACGCAGGTAAATGCCTCTGCATTTGCACATGCGTTCATAAATGAGAGGTACAAGGAAGTACCTCTGCCTGACAGCACCTCTCTGGTCCATCCGCCCATTCCCCAGTTCCCTAGGAAGTGAAGAACCACGACTGAGGGCAAGAAATGCAAGAGCTTTGGGGCTGCTTCACAGCCTGCCACTGCCACTGCCTGGGGGGGATTTGCACTAGAAAAACCCTAAAGTTGTGAAGATCCTCTATATAATCTTAATTAACAATCCAATGAGACTTGGGGCGGGGGGTGTGGGTGTGTCAAGTAGAGCACCCCTATTTATGGAAAAGTACATCACTGGCATGTTTTGATTCTGCCAAAACAAAATGTTGCCAATCCTGAAAACACAAATAATTGTTGAATCTTACCCCCACCCCCCCAACAAACTTATTCAGAGTAAAGCATTGTCTCTGTGGGGACAGGACAAGGGGCAATGGCTGTAAACTGGAGCATAGGAAGTTCCGCACCAACATGCAGAAGAACTTTTCCACAGTGAGGGTGACAGAGCCCTGGGACAGGCTGCCCAGGGAGGTGGTGGAGTCTCCTTCTCTGGAGATATTCAAGACTCATCTGGATGCCTACCTGTGTAATATGAGCTGGGGAGCTGCTTTGGCAGCGGGGTTGGACCCAATGATCTCTCGAGGTCCCTTCCAACCCCTACGATTCTGTGATTCTGTGATTCTGTGATTGTGTGTTAGGTAGACAAGCCTCAGCTGCCCCTTAGTGACACTGTGAAGTAATCATGTAACTGGGGCATTCAAACAGAGTTTTCAGTCCCATGCTCGATGAGCCTGATTTCCAAAACACAGTTTAGTTAAGCCTTTTTAAAAAAATGATTATTTCTGGGCATTGTCAGGGATCTGGGGGATGCCTGAACTGTGACTTTCCAAATTTGTAAATGCTTGTTCCATCTTAGCACTTCTTCAGGTTGCAGTGGCAGGGGCTGAGGAGAGGAGGATAGCAGCACGTGCAATTTGGGTATTCTTTTTTTCAGCAGTGCATCCGTGGATGCCTTCAGAGTTAGCATGTGCACATCAGTTTGAGGAGTTTCCTCTTTTGTCCAGGTTGAATATGCCAGATCTGTACACCCACTGTGAGATGCAGAAGGAACAGTATTACATGCAGGAAATATGATGGCTTAAATCTGGAGAATACCAGTTGCATTTACATTTCTGGCCTTTCGTGAGCATGCTCATTTCTAAGCTCTGGCTTTCCTGGAGGGATGCAGAGAAGCTGAGCTGGTNACCCCGCTGCTTCTGCAGCTTACATCCCCCTACCCTGTCCTCCTGCCCATGTCCTCTCCCCACTCCTCTTGGGCACACAAGCCCCATGCAGGCGTGTGCGTGCCCCCACACCCCCCCCATCCTCCTGCTCCTTTTGCAACCCTTGAGCATTTCCAAAAGAACGTCAGCTCCCAATGTTTTCAGTTGCACCAAGTCCAATACCCCCGTTTCAGAGAGGACACGTGCTTCCACCTCCCTCTTCTCTAAGGGGTGGATGAATTGCACCAACTCATGACCCCCATTCTCCCAGCATCCCTCCAATTATCTCCAGGACAGATGTTAATGCCTTTTCCTTTCCTGAAGGCTGACAAAGCTTCAGTGCTCAGTGGCAGGAGAGGGACTCACCTACTGTCCTTTGAGAGCCCATGAAGGAAGCTTGTGTGAAATACTCTGCCCCTAAGGGAAAGCTGGAGAAACATCTACACACTTCCTCTGGCATGCTGACGAGAAGGCAGAAGTCTGAAGACTGCTGCTAAATTTGTCAAAGGATGTATTTTCCAAAGTACTTCTAACTCAGGCAAATTATCCAATTTATTTGCAAATTATTTGAAAATCCATCCTCTACTCAAACGTGTAAGTGCTGTAATTCTGCCAGAGACCCGCTGCATCTGCACCAGTCACTCACCGCCTTCTCCAAGCGCAAAGAAATGTCGTAATTCCCAGCAGCATCCCTGTCATGCAAAACAAACCAGTTTGGGTTGGATTTTCCCAGCACCATGAGCAAAAGGTTTCCTTGAGTCATCTAAAGCTGAGGAGCTTCGGGGGAAACCGAGGGGTAGCTCAGCTCGGAGGACAGGGAAGCTGCTGCTGATAGAGCTTCCCAGTGTGGTTGAGGGCCTCCTGGGAGGGTAGTAGGAATAAGCAGGAGGTGTTTCTGGGAAGGAAAAGTGGCAGAAGGGAGTTGACCCTGAAAATAATACGTACCTCCACCCACAGGCCACGTACCATGATGGTAGAAATGCAGAAGACAGCTGAGGTGTTGCAGCAGACTTCCTCCTGAGTGTTGGCTGCCTTATGGTCCCTTCAGTGGCTTGGTGGAGCTGGCACTGGTGTTTTGTGGCTCACAGGGTGGGATGAGGTTCCAGGCAGTACACAGGGTTTGAATTGACCCAATTGCCACAGCCTCCCATGGAGGATATTACTATTAGGAGTCACAGAATCACAGAATGATCAGTGTTGGAAGGGACCTCTGGACATCATGTAGTCCAACCCCCCTGCAGAGCAGGATCACCTCAAGTAGGCTGCACAGGACAGTGTCCAAGTGAGTTTTGAATATCTCCAGAGAAGGAGACTCCACAACCTCTCTGGGCAGCCTATGCCAGTGCTCTCCACCCTCACAGTAAAGAAGTTCCTCCTCATGTTTAGTTGGAACTTCCTATATTTGAGTTTATGCCCATTGCCTCCTGTCCTGTGTCTGGGCACCTCTGAGAAAAGACTGACACCATCCTCCTGACACCCACCCCTCAAGTTATTTATAAGCATTGAGTCATGCTAGCCCATGAGGTCAAAGACCATCATCACATACAATATATATGTAATCATCAGCTATAACGGGGGAAAGCTTTTCCTTCTTGACCCATACTTTGTGGGAGTTCTTTTACCAATGAAAGTGTGTGGGAGCTACTCATCAGCAATGACAGCAACTCAAAGCAAGGGCAAGAGTTGTTCCCTGCATGACTGAAGGTCTCTTGTGACCCTGAAGAGGTGATGCTGCAAAAAAGGCTTCGGAGAAGAATCGGTGTAATTCCAAGTGTAGTTTGTCCTGTCATCAGCTGCTTGAAAGGCTTCAATGCTGGACCACTGTCTGAAGTGAAGGGCACAGGCAGATAATGATGCAAGAAATGAAGTCCTATGGAGTGAATGTTTGCTGCTGCGGGGAGAGTGAGGTTGTGGCTGCCCTTGTGAGAAGTATGCCTCACAGTTAAGAGAAGTGAGAAACAAGGTGGTGACCACACGTACATTTGAAGATGGTCTGATAAAGCTATGATCCATGTTCACAAACAAATACAGGGGAAGGATGGAACTTCAGGGGAGTTATCCCACTGCTTTCAAACCCCCTCGGATGAGATGCCTGGTGTTCTCCCTCCCAAGGCAAAAGGATGCACAGGGCCGGTACCAAGTGATCTTTGTCCTCTGGCCTCCCGGATGGCCCCTGTTTGCCTCTTGCCCCTTTGTTAGTTGTTCATTGACAAGGCTGCACTCGTTCAGACTGTGGCAGCCCTTTGGCAAACAGGAGGTGAGGAGCCCTGCCCAGCTCCTGCAGTGGGTTACCAGATAAGGTGGGCTGATAGTGGCTTTTTGCATCTTCACCCTGGCTGGCACCACCTCTGTGAGCTTTGCGAGACCCATTGTCTAGGAACATAAAGAGTGTCCCCAACCTTCACCAAAGGCACCAGATCAGACATCTGTTTTCTTTTGTTTTCAGCAGCTTCTGTAATTATTAACTGTGCAGAAGGGCTTAGGGCCTACTGCGCAGCCTGCTGCGGAGCACCTCGCCTGGGGAAGGTGCTCTGCTCAGGGCCGGGGCTTGTTTGCTCCTTGGCCTTCCTGTGAGATAAAAAAGACATTGAACAATGGGAACCCAATAATCTTCCTCTTTCCCCCCTTGACCACTGATTTGATTCATGGTACTTTTTGTTTGCTTCTGATGAATAACAAAGCTGTTTCATCTCCGCTCCAGATCTATGCACAAATGGGAGGTACACATCACGCATGGCAAAAAAGATGTGGAGATTTAATCCCTTTCCTCAAGAACACGCTGCTCAGGACATGTGCCTTAGAAGCAGAGCTGTGGTAGCTGAGGGGAGAAATAATTTTTTTAAACCTACCTTTGATTAGGGACATGCCTTTTTGGCGTGATGGCCTGCCAGGAATCCGGCGTTACACAAGCTCTCAGCATTTGAACCAGCATGCCCGAGTAGCTCATTTTTCTTTCTCAAGGTCATCTCGTTATTATGCAATTGCACAAGCAAGGGGTAAAAAGACAAAGAAGGTTTTGACACGCTCCCGGGAGCACAGGGCCTTTAGGAACGCCCATTTAAATACAGATGTTTGAAATGCTCCCTGCGTTTCCTCTTGTGCCGCCCTGTATGCAGTCTGGGGTGCAGACACGCTCCCCAGCCCTGTGTGCTGGGTGTTTTGGGGTACTGCTCCCTCTCTGCCAGGCTGAAGCTGTGCAGGGAGGTGCTGCATAAATATCCAGCTTCTTTCCTTCCCACCCACCCGTAGCACAGGGATAGCCATGTTGCTCTCATGCTGAGCAGTCATAACCAGACCCCCCCCATGCCAGGGCAGCCTGACGGTCTCTCCAGCCACGTTCACCTTTCTCCAGCATCACCCAGTATGACAGAGGCTCGGTACCACTGGGACTGGTGTGGGCTACAGGCAGTGGCACCCTGCCTGGCAGGCAGCACTTGCTCTTGCTCCCCTGACTCACCCCAACTGTGGGCAGAGCAATAATAAGTGCATGGGTTAATAGCGGTGCTGAGGTGGCAGTGGTTTTCCAGAGACCTCCAGAGCTGACTCAGAGGACAGAGCTGCGACAGAGATGACAGGGGGATAGAAATCAGGACCCTGACGAGCTTCTCCGTCAATTATCTATTTATTCTGTGCACCATCTTCTCTTTCTGCCTGTTGGCAATGAGGAGAATTCATAAATGACAGTAATAAATGCAAAATGACAGCTAATCTTAATTGACCAAAGCTTCCCTCAAAAGCCTGGGTCTTGCTGGATGTAATATGCTCTAAATGTAAAAATATAAGCCAGGAAATTACACTGGCGGTTTTACGTGCTTTTAATCGGGTGGGCTTGATGCTGCCAGGCAGCACAATTGAGGTGGGATCCAGTTGCGAGGGGGATCCTTTCTCTCCCCCCCCGCCCCCCCCCGCCAAAATGGGAACTCCAAGGTTCATTGGCCTTGCTCTGCTCTTCAGCCCTGTTGCTTCCGCTTCCCAAACCTGCAAATCTGGGCTCCAAAGCAGCACGACTTGGCAATCTAACCACTGGCCTAATCTAACCTCATCCTTCTGGGCATCTGACACCCGCTCGCCACAGACATCACACCCAGGTGCAGTGGTGATGTCCCCGGGGGGAGCCCTGTACTTGCTACTGAGGTTTTCCCTTGGTGGGTTACTTGTTTCCCCCCGACCTGTAATGCACAACGGATTGTTACTGACCTTAGAAAATCTTTTTTCCTCTCGGGAAACAGGTGTTGATAGCAAAATGTCCCCTTACGTCCCATCAACTCCAGCACATTTCTCTCTGGCTGCATGAGTGCTCTTTGGGATTTGGGGGAAGGAGAAGGAGAGGCATGGTCCCCGCTTTTCTTTTTGTCTCAGAATGGGCAGGCAGTGCTTGGTGTATGCCTGGCAGATCTCTCCTCCCATCAGAGGGTATCCAAAAGCAAAAATATTTTCCAGTGCTCTCCACAGTAGCCCTGAACCATGGAGCTGGGGCTGCAGTGGCTGCTTCTGCTCCCACCTTGAGCTCCAGCACCATCTCACTCGCCATATTTCTTGGCTGAGTGGGCAGCACCCAGGATGCTGGGGCTGGGACATGTGAAGGATGAGGGAAAAGCGAGGAAGGAAGGCTGAAGACAAAAGTGTTTTAGCTGACCTGCCAGGATACTCCTGCTTGGGGTTTGTTTTCCCCCACCCCAACTCGGTTAGGTCCCTTCGCTGCCGCCTCCCCTGCCAGCTCAGCTGGGGTTGTACTGCGGCACTTTCTTGAGAGCATCCTGGAGACTTCAAAACCTCCTCCTCCTCCTCCTGGCAGAATGACTTGCAGCTTTTCCGAAAACTGGCAGGCAGCCTCAGCGCTTTGCCATGGGAGGAAGGTTAACCCCTTCCCTCCTTTCCTCCTTCTTTCCCCTTCCCCAGTCCCTCATCCTGCCGGTTTGACTGGGAAATGGCTGGGAGGGAGGACAGAGGAGGAAGTATTTTAATTTAAGACCATTTATGTAGCCCTTGCAGCTCTGTGGCTCAGGGTGGTAGGAACGCAGCCTTGTACTGACAGCCTGAGGTTTTATCCCTCTGAGCCCATGGGATAAAATCATCGGCACGGGATTTTTGCAAGGGGCACTTATTGAGGATTTGGGGGGTTGGTCGGTTGGTTGGTTGGTTGGTTGAGAGGGATGCGACACACTGAGAAGTGGGAAGAAAAGGTTTATCCTTCAGGTGCTGCAGGGAGGAGCTGGCAGCAGCTCAAAGGGCTCCCAGTCCCGAGGGAACATTTGAAAGTTTTCCTATTTTCTAGCTCCACGTAAGAGTGACGGCAGGAATCACGCAGCTGGGATCCAGGGCTCCCACCTCCACCTCCTAGCTTTCCCTTGGGCTTGCAGAGTGTCTTCTTCAAGAGCACTGGATTTCTTGGTTAATTTCCAGAAACACTACCTTTCTTTTTTCCTTATTTTTCCTTTTTCTCCCCCCTTTTAAAATCTTTTTTCCTCCCCCCTGCCCCTCCTGGAAGCTTTGCAGGTACAAAACCCACAAGGTTTCAATACACTGCAGCTGCAAATCCAGCTATCCACCCAGTTTTCATCCAGTTAACACAGGACTCTGGGGTGCTGCCTCCACCTCCTCCCACCCTGGGCTCCTCTGTGTGCCCCCATCCACCCTCCCTGGGGAACCCCTGGACCCCTGCCACTGCCTGGGGGGAAAATAACCACCGTCTTCCCCCTGGTAGAGGCTGGTGGGGGCAGACAGGGGACGTGTAGTGGGAGAGGTGAGGGATGAAGATGATGATGGCTAAGAGGCTGACCCCCACAGTGAAGCGGTCCAGCCTGATAAGATGGGCTTTAAACTTTTTCCTTCTTCTTTTGCAGACACGATTCCCACTCCTGCAATGTCAAGACTTCAGATTATTGGGAGATAAATTTAGAATGGATCTGAAAAGTAATTTAGAGACCTAAAAATAGCTCTCCGTGAGCCCGTCTCTCCAGAGACTGTAAAACCAGAAGGGAGGAGAAAAGAGAAAGAACGACTGGAGGGTTGGGGGAAATGGGAATAAACAATTATTACAGGGGGGCAGCCGCCCCAGAGAGAAATCATAAGGATCAGGAGCCAGACAGCAAACTATTTCAGCTTGCCCCCCCACACACTGAGAAAATTCAGCCATGATATTAAAATGGAGAGATGCTATTTCATGTCGTGGTAGGTAATTCTGCACAACTGCCAGCAGCTTCGCCCTCCACACCCTTCCCTAGCCGGGGCCATCGCTGGTGCCTGTAGCCCAAAAGGACATGGTCCCTCATCTTCTTTCCTTGCTTTGCTGATAACAACATGGGAAAAGCCCTTTGCCCTGTGTGATAAACCAGATACGGAGCTGGAGCGGGGGAATTTTTTCCAGTTTTAGGAAACTGAGTAAACACAACTTGTCCAGTGACAGGGACTTGGCACAGCAGGGTTGGACACAGAAAAGCACAGAGCCCCTGGTGTGGTGAGCCAGGTCTGAGATGCCACCAGGTAATCTGACAGGAGCAAAAGGAGATGGGCGTGGAGATAAGCAGCGTTGTAGGAGCAAGGTGTCCATACTGGGGTGAAGTCACCCGCAGCAAGAGGCAGGCAGACCTGCAGTGTACTGCAGGCAAGACCAGTTGCCCCATCCAGAGCTTAAACAGGTCTCTTGATGTGAGAAAACAACCCAGGGGACCAAGATACTTGACCCCCATTGCAGCACCAGACCCTCTGCGTGAAGCACTGCAACCCCACAGGGGCATGATGCTGCAGATGTTTCCTGCAGGCTGAACGTGAGCTGCGGAGAGGAGATAAATGTTGATGCTGTGAGCCTCGCCTTGCCTCGCCTCGCATCGCGCCTTGCTTTATAACCTCTTCTTTTTAATATCCTGTTGAGACAAACAGGCTGTACACGTGTGCGTGGGGAACCTGCCGAGCAGCTGAGCAGCTCAGAGCATGTCAGCCTGAAAGGTGCTCAAATGTACCAGAATTTCTCAGAGCACCTCAGCCCGAGAGGTGCTCATACATTCCCAAAGGGATAAATGTCCCCAGAGACAGGGATATCTGAGCACCTTTTGGGCTGAGATGATCTGAGAAAGTCTGTATGGCAGGAAGTTCTGGGCTGCCAGATTTCTCCTGTCTTGATCTTGGCTCCGATGGAGAAACATGACATGGTCACAGGCACCTTGGTTTGGTGGTGACAGACCACGGAGGGCAGGGATTGCAGCAGGACAGGGAGATGATGTTACAGGTACTGAGATGGTCAGTCTGAGGACTGATAGGATGCCACAGGCATCTCTTATATGATCTTTCTGAATGCTACTTGGGCACTATAATGCTTTTGCACGAATACAGGCATTAGGTAGGCAAAACGTAGCTTCATGTGTGATGACCCACTGACCACCATAAGTCTGTGTCCTAAAAATGCTTCTGACTCTCCTTCTCTATCTCCCATCCAAAGCAGAGGTGATGTTGCTGCAGCCTGAGGTATTCCTCCTCCCCCCCACCCCTCCCCACCCTTGGCACAAATCCAGGGTGTAATTAGATGTACATGGGAGCAAGGAGGCAGAGAGCAAGAGCCTCTGCTTACACTTGTGTCCCCTGATGACTGATGCTTGGCACACAGTGACATTTCAAATTTCCTCCTTGAACCACCTTGTTTCCATAACAGGCGCTTTTGGGGTGGACACATCATCCCCGTGCAATCCATCACCACGCTCCCACCTTTAATTGGAAGGAGAGGCACAAGGGAGGGTGACAGGCGTGGGCTGGGGTGTCACCTCTTCTGGCATCACCAGCACCCAGACTGAGAAGGCGGGTCCCAGCAGCCATGTCCAGCAGCGCAACGCCCACATGGGCTCAGCAGTGGCAAATAATTCCTTGGACTGTGACGTGAGCTGAGAGCCTCACAGGCTTCTCCCAGCACCCTTTGGCATCCTGGCCAGCCCCATGCTCCAGCTGCTGTGGGGACAGATTCTGGTCCCCGCCACAGGCTGGTCACTGTCCTGGGCAGAGGAGCTGAAGTGAGGGAAGCAGCCTCCCTTGCTCCAGCTCCCACCATCACCAGACCCACCAGTAAGGTCTGGTGAACTGTCCCTTCCCCTCTGCAGAAGCTGGTGCAGCCCCGGTTACCCCAGTGAGGGACTGGGCTGACTGGGAAGAGCCAGGGGAGTGCATCCTTCTCCCATGTCCCCATTTATCAACACGAGGTGCTCCTTTGATGCATCTCACAGGAAATTAAACATGTAGCTCAGCTTGCTCGTTCCCGTCACTTTGGGGACAACCTGTGTTTGCAGGGCACACTAAGCCTTCCAGCTCCTTTCCCTGTGGGGTGACAGGCCTCAGGTGCTGGGTTTCCACGGCCTGTCTCCACAGGGGTGGCCCTACCCGGGGTACAGGGGGTCCCGTCTGTCCCTACCAGAGCTGCACAGACCTCAGCCCGTCCTTCCCGCGTCGCTCTGTCCTAACAGTGACATGCAGTGGCGGCACGCTGCAAGGGAGGCTGGAGCTGCCCTTGCACTCGGCCGGAGCTTCAAGCTACAGCCCTGAACCGATTTCTGTGGCCACCTCTTCATTTATTATTTTCACAAGGAGGCCGACAGTGCCCCCGGAACGGGCTCTGCTCTTGTTTTGCACGGCATTGTTTCCCCCCAGCTCCTCTCTGTCACACCCACGCACATGGAAACCTCGGACAACATTTCCTGCCGAGGTGCAGCTCGGCAGCAATAAATCTGCTCCCACTTGTACCAGCCTTTTTCTGCAGCCAGCCACGGGCTGCTGCAGCTCCTGGAGCGAGCAGCATGCGTTGAGACACCAGGCTAGGGCGTCCCAGCTGCTGATCGCAATACCCCCAAACACCCCAAACCATCCCCATCACATCCCCATCTCTTGGCCGGGGAATGGGAGGTGGTTGTCTCAACGCCTTCTCCGTGACAGACTGACTGAAACGAAGGGACCTTCTCCCTCTGCAGCCAAGGGCAGTGACAGCCTCAGCTCTCGCAGGCTGGCAGGGCGCAGCGCCTATTCAGCCCTGGCAGAGCATGCCCGTGGCCGTGCCCCAGCACTCGCTGCTGCGGTGCGTACCTGCTGCTGCCTGCAGATCAAGTAGCTAATGTCTGAGCAGTCCCATTTAAACCCACAATCAAATTACGGGAACAAAATTAGAAGCCAGACTGGAGCCACTTTAGAAGTTGCCCCTTATTTAATAATTCCGCCGCAGTTATTTTTTCTCTTATCACCATTTATTCTCATTCTGGGGCCGGTCTGTAATAACAGAGGAGGTTCATTTGTGCTCCCCCTCCTCTTTCCAGTGTCTAGTCTTTCTGCATGGGTTTTGTTTCTGCCTTGTGAAGCGACATCAGCATATATAAAATGGTGCAGTGCTTCAGAGGTCTGCACGAGTGGGATCACACCACACTCACCCATTCTGTGACCCTCCCTTTCCCATGTGAAAAGGGTGAATCAAACAGATGTTTCACCTATAAGCATCAATCCATCAGGTGCAGAAGAAATTGCAGTGCAGCTCTTTCCTTCAAGGCAGAACCCTGCAGAAGTATGAGCCCAGAGGTGCCGGGGCAGTTTGGGAGTGCAGTTTCCTTTCTAGTGGGATTTGATGGAAGAAAGGAGGCGAGAAACTTCCCTTCCCTCCCTGCTCCTGCCAGCTCCCTGCAGTCATGGAGATATCAGGGTGGTGGGGACACAGAGCCCCAGCTGGGAGCTGGCTTGTGTTGAAGGAACCAGGGGAAATGCTTTTGTCATCATCTATTAATTAAAGATGTGACTCAATGAGGATTTGGATTCATTCACCTGGCTGGATTTTCATCTGTTTCCAGATATTAGCTGGGAGAAAAATAACCACAACTTCTCACTAACCGTTTAGCATTGAACTCAAAACTCTTTTAGATGCCTTTTGAAATCAAATCCATAGCCAATAGGCATGGTAACAGTTGTTGTCCCCCAAACACCGACTGAAATCTGCCAGTATTTAAGGAAAAATAAGTTTATGTAACATTTGGGTGACAAGTGCCTCTGAATTCATGTTTTCTATGAAGAAGGCCTGACCTGAACTCACGGTAGGTACTGACTTGGCCATTTTCTGGCAGGAACCATGGCAGGGGCCACACAGCCTGGAAGCTGCCACAGGCTGATGCAGAGTCTCAGCACGGCCTCATCCTGCCTGTCAGAACAGAGGGATCCCCACGGGAGCAGGGGGCTGAAGCATGGGAGGTCTCCAGAAGGGAAAGCGGGAGGATTTGTGGCCATGGAGAGCTGCTGCCCGAGCGGGGCACCTGTCCCAAGCCAGGCGTGTTGAGGGGCTGAAAGCTGGGGAGTAGTCAGTCTGTGGGCATGCCTTACCTGCACCCACTGTTACCCTGCAAAGTTTCTTGACAGAAAGTTTTCTTCTGTTCTTGAAGGCTTCAGCTGTGAGTGGGTTATCTGCTGGTGGAGCACTTGGACAGAGCCGTTTAAGATGTCCAGGAGGCTCAAGGATTTCATCCCACAGCTCAGGGTGGCTGGATGCAGGGAATGAAATTGTGAGCTGGGGGTGCGCAGCAAGTTGGGGTGAGTGTGGCGCAGGGCCTGGGGCCTGCAGGCCTGGAAACAGGCCAGAGCTGGATGGGGCTCACCCACCCGTCGCTCTCAGGAGTCGTCATGTGCTGGTCCTTCTCCCCGTGGCCCACTGCCTGCACACCCTTGCCAGCTGGAGTGTTAAGAGTTAGTTTCTAAGCAGAACAGTTGTTTTCCTTAAGCCAGTATTTATCAGAGTGGCTACTGGTGCCAATCGGGAGACAAAACTGGCCACTGACGTGGGGCCAACAGAGGCTCAGCATCGAGCAGGACAAGCCAAGGGAGATCAATCTCACTCCTGGCAGGCACCGAGAAGAACACGAACCTGGGGTAAACGTGAGCAATAATCCCCTTTACAGAGGGGCCTTCTAGCTGGGGGATTTGCATCCACTGAGCTGCTTAGCCCCTGGTTTAGGTTTGAGCTCCGAGTGAATGCAAATGTCTTTAAATAAAGTCAAAGCAGAAAGGCTGCTGGGTATCAGGCAAGCATTTAAATATCACGAAGCTGCAAAAGAAGTGATAGCTTCACCTTGCTCCACACACAGCTCCAGTCATTTACACATCAAGTAGGTGAATTCAAGAGTGTGGAAATAGACCTGTAAATATATGGAGATCCTGCCTCTGCAGCAGTTCCTTTTCAAAGCACATCTACTTCTCAGCGTACGTTTGGGGTCACACTCCACCTCACAGCCCTCACCCTGCTTTCCAAAACGGCTGTTTCAGCTTGCTAGCTTTACTCTACAAGCAAAGCATAAAATACAAGCAAACACCTAACTTTCAGTGTTGTCACCACTTTCATCTTGCTGCTAATTACGATTGCAAATTATGCACATACCCAAAAAAGTCTAAATTTGAGTGCAGCACATTCTTGCTACTTGTGTTTCTTATTTTTAAAATAGACATGACAAGCACTTCTGTATTTTATATTTCTAAGTTCCATTGACCAGGTGCAAATCTTAAGGTAGGTGATTCCTGTGAGCAAAACGCGATGAGGCAAGCTGGAACAGAGCCAAGGCCCTCCATTCCTCCTGTAAAGATGTAATGACCTTTAGTGACAAGTCCTGTTGTACACCTTCATTTGTCATCTTACCTCAGGCAGTCTGATTTCCTCCCTAGCTCACGTTTTGCCATCGCATTTTTGACTCACGGGAATCCCATTTCTCATGATTTCCTGAGCGCTGGAGGCAACAGCCATTCTTCAACCATTTCCCATCCAAGTTCCAGTCCGAGGCAACACTGTCCAGCTTTCCAAACAGCATTCAGTGGATAAGCTTTAGTAGAAGTATTGATACCAAAACTTTACCATGCCCCACCTAGCACAGATCCAAGCTCTCCAGCCACACTTCCCTCCAGTGGGCGCAGCAGGCACCCTCCTTGCCTCTTAAGCCACACTACTGTACGTCAGCCTTAGCTGGCCCACATCAAACTAAGACAAGGGAGCTCAGTGATGGAAATGCTAGCTTGCTGTCTAGTTCCAGAGGGAAAGCAGCCGTTAAGACAAAGATTCAGTGTTTTAGGCAGGCAATGAGGAATTAATTATACAAGGAGATACTTCAGGTTAGCACTTCACCGGATTACACATGCTGGCCACCTGGGGCTGCATCACCCAGAACTTCACACCTACTCAGGCGTATCAGCCAGGTTCTTCTCTCTCCTTGTGCGCCAGCTCTTGCTCTCTCCCTGCACTAGGCACCTTTCCCACACATTTCCTTTCTCCTCACCCAGAGCTGAACTGGGGCTCCAGGTACATGTTCACACATCCTCCTCCACACCCATTCTTCTACTGAATTCTGCTGTTTCCAGCTGCCTCGTTCCTTTCTAACTCTTAATAGTCCCTATGAGGTACGCTGTCCCCTGCCCCACGTACCGGTCTGTCCATCACCTGCCTGAAAACCTGAAGCCTCCATCCATTTTCATCTCCTGCCACTGATACCAGGAGGCAGCCGCTGCACACACCCGCGTCCTGTTCTGATCTTACTAGTCCCACTAAAACACGCCTCTCTCCAGTCATCATTTGTCGCCCACCCCTTGAGAAGTTTCACTTGTGCTTCCTACTAAACAAGCCTCCTGGTGAGACCTTCTGACAACTTGGGTGCACTGCCATGCTTAAATATTGCTGGATGGGTTGACAGCCCATGGAGAACCCAACAAAATGATGGATACATGGAGGAGCCCCCCAAAAATCACCCATTTAAACAGGAGTCAACTATTAACCTTAAGCTTCTAACGACTCACGTTTTAAGGAATGCTAGCAAAACAGGCATTCCTAAATACGTCTGCCCATACATCAATTCCAGGTGGTTTTATTGTGTTCAGCCTTGTTTTACTCCCAATCAAAAAGCTGAATAACTGTCACCTGGAATGGCTGAAAATTTGAGGAACCACAACAGACCGGAGAGAGAGTTTCAGAGAGAGACTGTCGCATCAGTTCAGCACGAACAGTTGTAGCAACCTTGAAAAGATAAGGTTTGAAAAAGAAATGGCAGCATTGGTTTAATCCCAGTGAAAGCAGATGACGGCATTTGCCTTGTTTGGACCCGTTTCCCCAAAGCTCGACGCCGACGCAGCCACATTCTCCGTTTCCATTTCACAATCAGATACAAACAGGGACTTTCTTGTGACGGTTGTGAATGTTTTATTATAGAGTCTTATCAATAAATTACTTCTCTGAAAAAAAAAAATCAGTTTTTCAGAACTAAAATCTAATCTGGCAGGGTTCAATAAGTAACAAGATGAACTCAGCCATGCAAACAAAATATTACTAAGTTACTTTAATAAAATTTTATCACCACAACCTCAGGAAGAAGAGCGTGTCCTGGAGACTTAGACAGTTAATCTTGGCTTTTTATTAATATTTTTTATATATATATTTTTTTTATGCCCTAGCCTCTGGGACACAAGCTGCCTTCATTTTGATGCTAGAACGGGGATAGATCTTTGAGTGCCTTTATGCCTGTGATTCTGGTCTGGTTTTCTAGCGCTGCAATAAGAATAGCACCATCACAGTGTCCAGTGCTCACTGCAACACGTTTAACAACTGGTCATCGCACCGAAACAGAGCTCGTGGCGAATCCGAGCTCGCTCCCAGACAGGAACTGATTGTGAAAGGTCTGACTGCCAGATCTTTTCAGCATGTGCCACACATTTCCTGTTCAGCACCTCCTGTGATGTTTATTAAAGTAACTTTATTAGGTTATGTTGCACACAATAGGACATTCAGAATTCCATCTTGACCTTCACAGGAGTATCTAATACTGCCCAGAAGATAACCAACAAACGCTTGCTTTATACATACAACCAGCCTTCTGTGCTTGCAGCTACTTGTTGACAAACACATACCAGTTCCAGTTAAATACAGGAAAACCTAAGAACACCGAGACAACTGAAAATAACCATTACCACGTTTTTCATGGATTTGGGATGGTTTAACTCAACTTCTCATTTACTCTTGATTTCCAGGACTTAATTACACACAGTTTTTACAGAAGCAACGTCATGTCTTAACATTAATCAAACGTAACATTTAAGATTTATTTTTTTTTTATTGTGCAAAACTTAAGCAATAAGTCTCATTAGTACAATAAGCTGAAAAAGCAAGGGATATTTAAAACAATATTTATATTTGGTGTGCAATTTTTACCCCTACTTCCATCTTCTGATGGGGAATCCAGCATTCCCATCAGTAAGTGCTATCTGAAAATACCAAAAGTTGATTTCACCTTTTGTTACTTGGAGGAGACTCAAAGTATATTTTTGCATTAGGTTTTTACATGTAATTAAAACACTCTTTTAAAGTTGATAAATACAAATTAGACATCGAAAAGGGTGAAAAAACACATATGGAAGATATCCACCTAAATGGTAGACGTGACTGATAATTTGTAGCTTATATTCTGATTTTCCATTTTGAACTTGAGGTTTTAGCAAATAACCCAACATTTTGTCCAAAAATTCTGGCATCTGCTATTGAAAAATTAAGCTAATTCAGTAGTTAATTTTAATTAAAATCTTCAGCTTGTTAGATATTAAGTGCTACCAGTCAAGGCAGTCACAAAGACTGATGTTTACATAGCACCACATAGATAAATATCTCCTTCAGAAAGAGAGATATTATGTTTGGCTGGGAACACATTAATAGTATTTCCTGAATATTGCAGCAGGTATCCACATCTTAAAATATGTGCAACAATTCCTTAATTTGAGGAAAAAAAAAAAAAGATTGCCCATAATTCCATTCAAGATTTAAGATGGTGCTATCATTAATTCAAATTCTCTATGTATAAAAGTATCAAGAACTCTTCAGTAGTCAATTCAATATTCAAAAGTAGATCAAGAGTTTTATGTAAACTTGTTAAAAAACAAACCACCACATAATTTGGCTTTAAAGTGACAAAGTATTTTGCTTAATATAATTTACTAGGCATGTGAAAAACTAACATCAAACTACGATTTCAAAAAGGTGCAGAGACCCAATTATCTCTGATACTGAAACTCCAGATTAAATATGTATAGTTATCTAAAGAATCTCCAAAACATGTAATTCGTTACAGTGGTATTGTTCATTTCAGTAATAATCCTTCCTATAAGGAGGCTGCATGTTAACTAAAACACAATAACTTCTTGTAGTTCCCAATCAGAGAACATCAACATCCTCCCTCTGCCTCTCTTCCACACTGAATTTATTCAATTTATTAAGTTTCCTACCTAAAGAAAAAGGGAATTACGCTCGCTACCCAGATGGCCATTCACCAACCCTCCTCAAAAATCTTGTCAACTTATCTACAATTGTTAGGTTTAGGCTAGTAACAAACCTCTCAGCAAAGTGTTAAAAGTAGATGGAGTAACTAACAAGCCCTCTTCTGTATTTTAAATCATTGAAATCTACATACCAAAATATTTATGGGAAGCATGAGTGCTGGTGACATCATTGACTCTCACAAATCGAGCCTTCCGTAAAAGCTGCACAGATGGAAAAAGATGCTCTGAGATAAATGGAAATAGAATCAAACAGAAGAAAGATTTCCTAATATTGAGCTCCAGTTCCTTGCAAACTAACAGGTTTCAGTGACACTGCTCAATATTTTGGCCCTGTCCCTCTCCCAAAATCAGCTTCATAAGCTGTTATCATTCCAATAATAGTAACTAAAAAAAAAAATACACCCTCTTAGAATATTTTATATGGAGTTCTGGATTCCAAAACTAATATATATTAAGTAATTCCATATTCTTGTTATGTAACACCAAGTAAAAAATACAAATGCTTATAAAGAAACCAATTTGCATTTTATACATTGTACCTGTATCGATAGTCTTTGTGCTATTGGAGAATTTAGAGAGTTCAACATGTGCAAAAGTCAATTAAATTTTGAAGAAAATTCCAGTTTAAAGAGTTACATGTAATTTCATACATGACAGGCCAATAGTCGAAAAACAAATCTCAAACAAAGCTGTACAAAGTTTGCTTCAAATCTCCCTATTCCCCCCCACTGCCCAAAAAGGCACTCAGTGGTTAAAGTGTGCAAATGGCTTCTTAGAAGAAACAAGTGTGCAAACAGAGCCTGTCCCATTAGCTCTGCGGCCTTTAGTGATTTCCTAGAGAGTGCTGCTGTTAAATGTGACTTTGTAAAGAGCAGGAGACTGTCAGTCCACAGAATCACAGATATCTTTCACTTTCTGATTGAAGTCTTCGGGTTGATCAGCGTACACATAATGACCTGCACCAAGGATAGCCTAGAGGATAAAGGTGAAGGAACACGTCAAAACCCACGAGAATGTAAGGAGCAAATAAACAAACACTGGGATGTGTGAAGAACCTGACTTGGACACACTACCTACTTGATACTTCATTACTTGGAAAGAGAAATCTCAAAAGGGGACCCGATCTCTCTGCCCAGCCCCTGTTAATGGAGTCAGCATGGCTGCTGCCAGGAGGTGGTATCCTACAGCCTAAAAAGGGCTGTAAACACAATGAAAACCAAAAGCTTCTTTCACCTGTTGAAGGAGCTTTTGCTACATGGGAAAAGGGGGTGTTATCACTGCTTATTCAACTGCATACCTTCCTGGAAAAAACCCACTACTGACATGGACAGAAGCCACTTCAAAGCAAACTCAGGAGAAGGTGCTTTACATATCAAACTTCTGGTCCCTCTTCACCCCCTTCATTTGCCACTCAAATAGTTCTGCCAGGTTACTCTTTAGCTCTCTGAGTGTTTGCATCAGAGACAGCATCAAATCATTCCTATTCTTTTATTATAAAAATGATGTGCAAGAGACTAAAGATGGTACGAGGACAAATGATGAAGAACTCAGAAGCTTAAATTGCTGGGGATTTTCTAGACTTGTGGAAGCAGATTTCAACCCTCTCAATTAATGGCTGCTATGTTAAGTGGGGACAAGTCAAGTCCAAATGGTGCAATACATGGGGGAAAAAAACCCCACTTTTGTGACCCAGGTTGTTTCACAGCAACTATGGAACAAAATGAAGGGCTTACATACCCACACACAGAGTGCTCACCCTATTTCTACAATGTATCATTCTCTGCCAAAGCCAGAACAAAGCAAGCCATCAACACAGTGCACAGTGAAAGCACTTAACCTATTTTCTTTCTGTTTTATAATCAGTCCAAGATTAATTTGTATTTAAATC
The DNA here is from genome assembly GCA_013400835.1 of Zapornia atra. Taxonomy (NCBI): domain Eukaryota; kingdom Metazoa; phylum Chordata; class Aves; order Gruiformes; family Rallidae; genus Zapornia; species Zapornia atra. Next base: position 40,428 of record VZTU01024861.1, on the reverse strand, counting down.
CATTTTCCCCTCTCTCTATTAAAACACTCCCTCTTAAATCTCTAATTGAAGCCCAGAAAAGTATAGCTGTGTTATTAACCCCCCACCTCAGAGTAAAAATTAATTAAAAATAAGCACACATAATAAAACCCTGGACCCTCTGTGCATTTTGCCAAGGATGGCACTGCCAGTCCAAGTGTCAGCCTCACGAAAACTCTTGCCCTCCTATGGTTTTTTCAAGGTCCCCATAATTTCTACCTCTCCAGTTTCGCTTTTAGAACGTGTATCTGGCTTGACAAAACTTTAACCTGGAATGCAATAAAGCTTCCACAGCCATTGACGAGGCTGGAAAAATCTGCTGGGACAGTACATGCCTATTCTAGCAATCTACTGTATGCTTCTAACAGTGACTTTTTGTTACAACTTTCTCTCTGGTTAAGCAGTTATGTGACACTTTCAGCCTCGATGTCAACGTTCATGAAGCATATTTATACTCTTTAACACGTATAAACAGTTCAATAATGCTGTCTTTTCTCTGAGTTCCAGCTCTGATGTCAGCTGTATCAAGCTTATAAAATTTTATTTGAATGGCTTGTCATAGTATACTATCCACATCACGTATTATACACTTCTGCCCAGATAGATCTAGACACCAGTAAGGAGACAGCTGGTGTATTCAAACGTTTTATCACCTCATGGCATTGTAACATATATGCATATTCAATTATCACGGCTGACTGATGTGACAATGTGTGAAGAATACTTTTAAATTGGTTTGGTTTTTTATAGAAATCAACAAAAAAAATGCAGCGCGAGCATTCTTATCAAGCTGCAAGTACACACGTTTTAAACGATTGTGCCATGCCTCTGAACAGGAACAAATTAGCTAGGAAGACAATACTAAGTATTTTTTTTAATGACTTCAAGAAAGCTGTTTACAAGTACCTAAGCACCAGGTACAAAGCACTCTCTTATCAGAGAAATAAAAGCATTATATGGACAGATTGCAAGAGTTTCCGGGAGCCTCCTCACTGCGTCATACACACATGCACATCCCAGGACTGCTGGGATTTAAAACATGGACAAAAGCCTGGATACTTCCTAGTGGCCACAAAACCTACTTCTATTAGCACACTGTGGAGTAAAATATTCTGTAGAGCAGAAGAATGACCTTGCTCAAAGATCTAATTCAGCTTCTAGTGAGTGGTACAGAAAGTTTCCTTCTTACTCTGGAAGTCAGTACTTTCTTGTCTAGGTTTTCTCTGATCTAACACTTCTTTTTCTGTTACAGAAATCAGACGTTATTACCCCAGGCTTTAAACCAAAGGGCCATCACTTTCATTGGTATAAAAAGCATGGTTACAATGAAACAAATCCATACAATAAAACAACTGCATTAAGTGTCAACTTACTATTGTTTTCACATACGAATTTGGTCTCAGAGACTGGATAGTGCTGCCAGAATTGCCATCTATACATGAACGTGCTCCGTAGACCACAGTGATAGGAATGTCTTGATCCATTAGTGGAATCCGCTGCAGCATCGGCCTTTTCGCCCATCCGTAAGGAATAGTCATGTTCTTGAAAGCTGTTTCACCGCTTCAAGTCATTCAAAAGGGTAAAAAGAATTAAATTTCCATTGGAGCTGCCTCTTCTCTAAACTGGAGTGTCTGTGCCTTTTGGCAACACAGGCTATGCCTGAGGCTGGCATTTTTTTACTATTAGGAAATACTACTGAGAAAAGGTTTTCATGGTTTGCGTATGACTTTCAACAGAAAGAGCTGTGCTTTTACAGTAACTAGTGGTAACACTTAAAAGAATGAAATGACTTATTTTTAAAGGGGTTTTAAATTATTTACAAATTAAACCACTGTAATCATTATTTTATTTTAAAAAATAGTGCCTAAACTCTCTCAGAATTAACTCACAGGTAGTTTAAGAGAAATACAGAATTAGGATAGCTTTTACACTTCTTAGTTTCTGGAATTCAGGAGAAGTGCAATGCTATTTTTTTCTTTAATTGAATACAATTAATGGACAATTTAAAAAAGAAAAAGAAAAAGAAAGAAGATGTGCAGTCTTGCCATGGCCGTTGGAGGGAGTAGCAGGCACTCAGCAAATGAAAGACTTCAAAACATACACCAGGACACTCATACTCACCTGGGTGACTGCACGTTGCAGTGATAGATATATTCAGCCACGGTGTTATCATCAAACATCGATGAGTATTTGCGCTTGAAATCTGGTCTTAAACGCTGAACAAGGCTTAATCCTGTTAAAACAAAACATTATTAGGGGATGAATTAGTATGGACAAGTTTATCACATTGCCTAATTGCTTTTTTATGACCCTCCAAATATGTTGTTCCCTTGAAACTCGCTGCTAAGTTTGACGACTTCCAAACCACTGTTTTGCTTCACCACCTGGATGTCTTCGGACAACAAGATGGCATTACACCACACAGAACGAAACATAAACATTCTAGAGGATTTCGTGCTGCACCAGAAGAGGGGTAAATTCAATCCCCACTGAATGCATAGAGGGAATGTTTGAGAAGGGCCACCACAGCAACAGAAGAAACAAGCAAAGGGGATCAGCATGGACTCTAAGCAGAGTATCTCTGTGCTGTGTGCTTAGCCTCACATGATACCAACACACTGTCTTTCTCCTTGCTCTGGCAGCACTGTGTGGGACAAAAGCATCCCACTTTTCAGAATCAGAAGGCACTGTTGAAAAAGCTGGGCTGCTTTTCTTCCTTACATACAAGCCTGTGTATCTCCTTTTACAGAAGTCTTCTTCTGAAGCTAGTTTGTCTAGCCAGTGTTTAGTTGAAAGAACAGGAGTCTATGCTGAAAAACACACATAGAAATCCTGACATGGGTATAAGACGTAGAAGTGGTATAAACTAAGAGATTTAACCCAGGAAATCTCTTGCTCTCTATCAGCCAAAGTAGAGAAGTGGGTCCTTTCAGGGGCCAGTTCAGGCTTTCTAAAGTTAAGCTCCTATCCTGAACCACGTTTTTAAGGAAGAAACCTCTCTTATTTGAACAGATGGATCTTTGGGACAAGAGCCTCACCAAAGGCTAATTTTAGTCTAAGAATATTATATCCCTAAAGAGACAGGCTCACAGTTTACCGCTTGGGTTTATCAACTGAAAACACTGCTGTTAATCTGTGCAATTATGATGACGTCACTTCTTCCCACCTGTCCCTGGCCAAAGGCCTGGTACTATTTATGTCACAGTCATCTACGCTTTTGTAACCTTGAGATGAGATTACTGCAACACTCCCTTATGTATTCTTTAAGTCAATTTAGAAAACTAATACAGTCCAAAAGAAGAGAATTCCCTTATGAAACAGCAATTTATGTCCTGAAGCAATGAAGATTTTGCAAAAAATTCTGAAATTTGCTCTGATGCTAGTATTTTCTCTATAGAGAGTTCAACTTTTGCCTTTGTCTGTCTGTCTGGAATAAGAGTACCTGGAATAAAGAGACTAATTCTGTGCCTTCCACTGCCATCATCATACAGGCCACAACATCCCCATTTCCAGTAGCCAGGGGACAAGAAAGTTACTGAATTTTAGAATTCACTTTCTGTTTTGATAATGTGTTCTGTCTGTGGGTCCTTCCCTGGGAATTTAAATGGGAGAACGAAACAAGGAGTCAAGGCACCTTGTAACAAATTCTGGAATGAAATCACATTAGTTTGTTCTTGTAATGTTTACTGAAGATGCCCTCAATTGTCTAGCTAATGTTTTCCATAGTGTCTATGGAAATCCTGAAAGAAACAGCAATATGGAAGATTGAGTTCCACAAGAAGGGTGTGGTCATAGTGACATGGCTGTTGTCAGGAGGAATTTTTAGGCATTCAGCTCTGGGAATGGAATTCACAAATCAAATCTAAGCCCTGACACCCCATACCATGAGCCTCCTGCGTGACTGATCCAGCTAAGTGCAGGAAATGATGCAAATCAACTAACTGGAAACCAATCAAAAAGATCTCTCATCTCCCTCCCAGGTTTAAGTATCTGCCTGCAGGTCTGATTAAATATCCATGTGATACCACTGTGCTATCACAAAGACCCTGGTTCATATTTAAACTCCAAAGTCATACCTTTGATTCTCACAATAAGTCAATTGCTCTTGTTCAGACAGCCATGCCTGCCCAGCAGCTTGAGCACATGTGCATATTGATGGAAACCTGAGTTTGGCTCAGTGCCTTCACCAGGTGGGGTTTGATGCCTACCTTGCAGCACAACGTTTAAACTTACTGTTCTCTAAAAATCACTTCACCTGTCAAGAATTGCACGGTAACTTGATGATGGAAAACTTCTTTAACACATGGAGTGAGAAATGGGTGAAAAATTTTGAAAAGCACTACCCTCCTGAGCAAGTTACAGGCAAAGCTAGATTGGGGATACCTTGCCAAGACAGGGTCTGGTTCTGCAGCGTGGATCTGACTGCACATACTTGCTAAAGGAGACAACTTTGAACTCTTCCACATGGATTGATTTATGCATGCATTTGTCATTGGATAAAAGGCATTAAATCAGTGCTTAGCGCTCAATATGCTTCAGGTGGTTTTCTTAATGAATTTAACATTTTACTTTTAAAAAAGAATCCTGTTTGTACAAAACGTTGTTTGTCTGAAAAGCTAATTTTGTCACTCTCCTGAAAACAAATGGATCTGCATATTAAAGCATATACTCTATGGAAAGAGCTAAGGAAAGAGATGTGGTTTAAATGTAAACAAAGCCTGTAGGTGTCACTAGTTTATCTTCAGTCTGAATACTAAAAATGATGAAGAGGTGAGTTAGCTGTAACTCATGAGGGGCCTGAAGGGCATCTCCTTCCAACCTCTCCAGCAGAAACTCTTGTAGTACAGGCAGTAATAGATAGACAACCTCTTTCCCCTCCAGAAAGAAAACATATGATGAGTTTAAGATTTGGTCACACCCTTCTCTCCAAATAAACTAAAACCAATTGGAATCTTTGGTCATCCCTACCTAGTCCCAGCATTAGGGTATATAGAGTTTATCTAGTGGTTCATCAGTACTGTTGAAGAAACATAGGAATATAAAGGACAGGCTGCCACTGTAGTGCAGGACACCCAGGAAACTCACAAAATTTGCTAGAGTAATAAGAAAATGTCTACTGGAGAGAACCTGGTTTCTATCTAACTTCTTGAAACCCAGGCCAAAGACAAATGAGTTTATGAGAGACTGCCTTCGAATGCTGATCAAATTCGGAAATCCTGTTTGTCCATCAAACCGCAGTTGGAAGAGAAACTAAATGGCCTGTGACCAGAGGCAATGAGGGAAAAAACCCTTTTCACATTCATGCCTCTTTGTCAGGCTTCCCCAACAGACATCCACATCATCTGACTCACTCTAACTCTAGCCTAGAATAATATGAAGTAGCTTCTTGTAAACTACCGTACTAGTGTTTTGAATAGAAAGAGCTTGCCCTCCTGTCCTAAAAATTTCATCTTTCCTCAACCCCATTTACTTTCTCCTCAAACTCTTTTCTCTGTGGGCCATATGGGCTTGAAACAAAGGTTATGTTAATGGGGTAGCTGCACCATAGTTGTATTTAATGAAAACAGAAATGGTATTTGAGAATAGCTAAAACTCACCAAAGGGTCCTGCTATCCTCAGCCCAGCTAATGGATTAAATGGACTCAATATAGCTCCTAGTGCTTTGATCCAGATGGGAATTGGTCTTTCGTGTTCAGCATTGTCAGGCCTCTCTGGAAAACCCCATGGCTCCACTAAGATAAGGTGCTTGACCCTGTTGGCAGAAAAGGTTCAGAGGTTTAGAGTACATTGGTTTTTCTTTGACCGCGTACAAAGGAAACATGCTATCTGTGGACTATGACACCTGGTTTAGTCACTTCCATCATAGAGGCTTATTACCTAGTTGCTGATTCATCAATAGTTTTGCTTTCGATTGCTAATTAGAGAGAGATTGAATTGCAACTTATCATATGGCTGAAGACCAGAAACTTGGAAGCTCATGTCACATACAGAACCTCAGTATTCAAGAGGCACCTGCTGTCATACCCATGTGAAAGAAAAGAAAGGCCAGTTGTGCTTCTATTTTTAAAACCAGCCTAATCTATATGCTCAATCAATATTATTTGCAGGAACAGTTTAATTTGAGGGGGAAAAAAAAAGAAGATAAATGCATCTCTCTCATTTAAGTAAACTTGCTGAAAGTCTTTCTTTTCCAAGCCATCTAAGATGTCTGCTGTAAGAAAGAGATACAATTTATCTGAAAACTCAAAGTAAAATCTGAACTGAGCAAAGCAAAATACACAGATGTTTTCTACATTTATTGATTTTAGATCATGAAAGAAACCGACATAGACAATTCATAAAATTGCAAGCCAAAGGAACCTCAGTATATAGGGCATAGTAGGAGTCCCCAGTATATACAAGTATCAATCACTTCAGGCTGCAAATCCCCCTCAAGTAAAAAATTTATTTCATTTTGCTAGACTGGAACTGTCCATTTCTGTTTAATCCCATAACAACACCTACTCTAACTGTCCAAGATATTGCCCATTTCTAAAAAAGTGACTCTTAACTATAGTTTTGCATATTTAAGGTGATTTTCCATGCAAGCTTCATCATCTTTACTTTCTTCCTGACTTTCTTCTCTTTCAAAGCCATGAGATATTTAATACAGCAGAGTTCTTAGTGCTTAAAACGGTGTCAGAAGTGATTCCGAAGGCTATTTCTGGACTATAATCACTTGGGGAACCAAAAATCTGTGCTTGAAATGAGGGGTTGGAAAGGATTAAGCTCACAAATATGTTTCTTGGCTGTCAGCTCAGCCGTGAGCGCATTTGCACAGCGCAGCAAACACCAGCTGTAAGCGCGGACTGGGTAGAATTGAACTACACAAACCAAGCGGGAGAGATTAGAGGCTCAGAAGTGCAAGCAATGAGGAGCTCTTCAGGACAGCCACCAGTTCTGTGCACAACCTCTGGCTTTAAACTTAACGTAGCAAACACATGAAGAAACACAGAATAAGGGTTTTTTTTCATGTTTCATTTTTTAATGCTTTCCTCCTTATTTGGTATTTCTCCTTTTGGTAATCAAGCCTAAAACGTAACTTGGGATAATGAGAAGTTGACCATGAGAATCACTTCAAAAGTAGAAGTCTACAAGTTGCAGCATTTGAAAATCACAACCCACCACCTCCTGGGAATAGTCAAATGGGAATCTTTTTGGATTAGTAACCTTAGTTGTCCCATGAACAACTTTCGTACAACGTAGTAAATTAACAGATCTCCTAAGTTTGGAGAAACAGATCTGCTTTCCTAACAATATGTATCCAGAATCCCTTAAGCGTCTAAAGCATTGTTAGATAATCTGTCTGAAAGCTGTGCTATATTTATCACTTGATTCAATGCTGTCTTAAGATCCTACTAGTCAATTTGCTATTTTGATCATGTTAATTTCAGGGCAACATTAGTAATGTGAGAGCACAAACTAAAACACCCACAAATTAATTAACCCCAACATAAGCACAGTGAAGCATGTAAACATAAAGTATCATTTTTGATGTAACTCAGCAGGGGGCAGAAACAATATCTCATCCCACAAGGATGGAATAGTGCCATTTATAGATGCTTCAGAAGAAGGGGTGAGAAACTTTCAAGTGATCCCTACAAGAAACTAACTGCAGATAGCTAAGAGTTCATTTATGCCCCAAAGGGCAATAGGTTTACATCCCTAGAGCAGAGGATTACATTTTTTCATTGCAATTCTGGATTTAGCCACATGCCTACTTTCACACATCACTTCCAGCCACACATGCCAGCTGTCATCCACTTGGAAAGAAAGAGGCAAAGTGCTTTAAGAAATAAAAAAAAAGTATAAATTTATTTTAAAATCTCCAAGTGAGAGATAAAGAAATGTATATGGTATAAATTGATGTGAATATAAAAAGAGTAAGATATGTTTTGTATAATATAGAATCTGCTATACAATGTGGAAAGCTAAACTTAATAGTCACAGTTTTTACAGTCCACTATCTGTACCTAAACAAATGCAATGTCCTTTTCTGATGCAGAATCACCTCAGGTGGTGGGACCCTAGCTCAACAGGGGCTCAGACTTTATAAAAAAAAGACAAATTATTAATTTAAAGGAAAAAAAATTATTAGCTGATTAGCTGTTGGCCACAAACTGGTGCAGAAACTGCTGATGAAATACAGTTACTGGGCTGCTGCAGCTGGATGGTTTTGTAAAGTGGCATACAGGCAATTTAAATCAAACAGTCACTAAATTTTTGCATCATCACACTGGCACCAGGTCAACTGCCAACACACAGGTAGAAATTACCTAGGGGAAGTATGTTCAGAAGTTTCAGCGCTATCTGTAATAATGGGAAGTTTGGCAGAAACAGGTCTATTTTCCCCTCAGAAACCTATGTTTGATCACGAGAAGTCACAAAACATTCAGCCATAAATACGGTCTTTGCTATTTCACCTTATAACAATGGCAAGGTGGTACTGAACAAAACCAGAGGTACAGTGAAATACACAGAAAAGCATGTTTACCATATCAGCTTTTTTGTATTCACCTGCAAAGAAACCATACGATTACTACTTTGGGCTTAAAATTCAGCATGAAGTTTCCTTAAATCAGCAGAGTCATTTATTTAATCTATAAAGAGCCTGATGAGATAAAACCTGTATTAAAATCACTAGTCAAATACAGAAAAGGAATCCCTTTACTTTCACATACCTTGATGGGTATTTTAACGAGTAAGCAGCAGCCAGGAATCCACCAAGGTTGTGTCCAAGTAAAATCATTTGTTCTAACCCCACCTCCTTTCTCCATTCTTCTATGGATTCCACAAACTGGTTTTCTGCTTCCCGAGCGTCGGTGTCAAAGTGTGGTCTACTGCTACGTCCAAATCCCAAGAGGTCGAAAGCGTGAACGGTCCTGTTCTCACAGAGATCTTCAAAATTGAGAGCCCACAGTCCAACACCTCCTCCAAAGCCATGCAGGAGAACAAGTGGAGTTTTATGTGAGAGGTCTGGAGAGAATGTCACTGTCCATATTTTATTTCCTTTAGATATATACACATATCGTTTATTGTATGTGGTTGCAATACCTGAAGAAAGAGAGGGGAAAAATCACGTTACTAGACATGCCTGATAATATATGAAGTACATTCTATGGAAACCACTATTTTAAATAGTAGCTCCCTTTCAAAGGACAGAGCCTACAATCAAATATCTGTATTAGGGAACAATGAAAATTTAATTCTAAACCTGCTTATTTAATCTCATGTTTACTGAATGTAAATTTACAGCAAATCTAGTTATATCTATAAATGTTACAAAAAAACAAAGACCTACATTTTAGCATTTTGTCCTCAGCTTCTTTAAGGTGCAGCAGTGATGTGGGACACCAAGCAGGAAGCCAGCTGAATAGCCATCCTAGCCTACAACACAGAATAAAAATTTCTTGAGCAAGATGGTAATTTTTACACCATTTGATGCTTTGAAGACATTTGTTTTGCTGCTCTTCCTGTAAGAACCCCATGTAAATTACACAGCGTGCAGGACAGGAGTGTGCAGTGGGAGGGGAATTGACTTGCTCCTGACTTTCATCAAGTGGTGTCGTGACCAAGGGCATTCTTCAAACAGGACGCTGTTTCTCCACTGTGTGCTTCTTATCAGAGCACACTGAGCTATCTCCGCCAGAACAGGGTTCTTCTGCGAACCCGGAGACAACAGCTCTCACGCCAACCAGACAAGCCTGGCAGGATATTTAACACAATAATTGGGGTTTCCAGCCTCCTCTCAAGTTCCCTTTTGGAAGTCTGCCTGCACACACATTACCCTGCATGAACCCATGATTTCCAAAACAGCAATAAACCGTGTGCTCGCCAGCCTAACTTGAACATACAGTAGGCAAATTTAAAAAGTGACAAATAAACAGGTTTATTCTAGCAAAGCAAAGAACTAGGGCCTTCATTACCAACTCAGTCCCAGAGGAAAACAAAACAACAATTTCAATTGCTCCAACAGAAGCTGCTTTTCCAGCTGTCAGTTACTATCTTGGTGGCAGCAGCTTGACCAGGAGAGCAGAGGGAATGACTCAGCTAGCAGCACTGCCTCACCCACTGTGCTTCAAAGGACACAGCAGTTGGGTGCAGCTCTCCCTGGGTGCTCACTTCTCCCTTGGTTTCAAGACAGAATCTTCTGTTTCCTTCTCTCACTTGGTTTCAAAGTGGCTCAGACTGTCAGTGTCAGGCTGCTACTGTAGGACCCCAGATCATTCCTCATAGGGAAGAGGATACGGTCACCCAATTCAAAACCAATTTACTTTCTTCAGCACTTCTTTCCTTACGTTGAACTGCTTTCCACTTTGTTACGGTATTTTCAGGTCTGACCAGTGTGAGTATTAGTCATACAACAATTAACGTTAAAAAGACTGTAATGTCAATAATTTTTTAGAGTGTGCACAACACATAAATAACCAATTACAGATCTTGGCCCCTAAATTCTTCATCTGAAGGACCTTCTCCCCACCTTTTAAAGGGCCTGAGCCACTCCAGATGCGTGGCTACTTAAGTTTATGATACAACAAAGAAGGTTTTCTGGGGATGTACAATGCAGTCGCAAGCTGCACCACTCGGATTCATAGAAACATATTAGGGGATATTAAGAAAAAGAATCCCAAACCATACCTGCTCAGAAAGAATTAATGATCCAATCACCTCTGCCCACTGCTATTCAGTATTATTTACTCTTCTGAGAAACACCTCAATGTTTGGCTATTCTGTAAACAACCTTCTGACACCACCAGACTGTGGGAAATGTTACAATGGCATAGTGAGGGACTGGAAAGGGATTTCTGTATGTCCTTCCATACCATGTCCTCATGCAATCTAAGAAACGAAAGAACTTGGCATCTTCCAGGAATGGACATCCAAGTGTGCTGCTACCACGCACTGATCTAAACCTGAGGTTTTTAAGAGGTTAAAGCTGGCACCAGCCAAAACCAATTTCACCAGTAAATAACTGTGAAATCTGAGATTAACAATCTCATTAATTGTGTCCAGTGTCATGAATTACTCTGGTAAATTATTAAACAATAGCTATGGAACCAACATCCTCAGCCAAACTTTCTGCATCTGTATGAGCAAAAATGCCTAGTTGAGCGTAACTCGAGTTAGAAGCACAAAACCAGGTCATTATTTCTCCCAAGTATGAAACATTTCTTCTTGGCAAAACTGGTGATTTAGCAAAGAAACTTCTTTTAAAGATTTTTTGTAACTATTTTTACAGAAATGTACAGGTGCAACATGTCAACATCAAGACAGTGCAAAGATAGGACCAAAATGAAATAATACAGTTCACGGTCCCAGATTTTTTTTCCCCCCAGGTTTAGAGAGATACCAGGATGGTCAGGAAAAATATTTAGGAAATTGTATCAGAATGAGAAAGGTGTAACAGAGATACCCACTCTTTCTTTTGTGAGTTATCAGTACTGTTTATAAATAGCGAGATTTCCATTCAGAAAAGACATCACATACACACAGCTTGACAAATACAGACAGCAAGCTGGAATGCTTAAAAATTATGTTTGCAATTCAGTAATTCTGTCCTTATTGAACTAAAAGAGCAAGTGAAGAGGCTTTCTGTCAAAAAAAATCACTTTCTCAAAAGTTATTTTAGAAAGAAAATATTTAGTTTTTCAAAACTTAGTCCTTTGGTGTGTGTAGTCCCCTGTCACTTCCAAAATTATTTACCACATTGCAAAATGTTTTCCTCATGTGGAGAACAACCATCTATTTCATCTATGTGAATCATTTCTCTGATAGCTTTGGAAGGCTCAAGTATGGCTGCATCATTTGTTCTGTGTATCTGTGCTAAATGCACACAAGAATGTCAATTGCTTACACGGCCTATCGTTTTTATTTCTGCGAGTTAAAAGAGCTATTTAATGTCAAACAAGAAGTGATGGACCTTTCAAAACAGTGTGCTCACTGGCAATGGAGAGAAGATATGAAAGAAAACTAAAGATTTCACATTCACAGTAGTTTCACATTGTGAGCTGGCCCCACCCTGCTCTCATAATCACCCACCACTTCCCAGGCACTCTGTTTCCATCTTTCTTTCTTTAAAAAAAAAGAAAAGCAAGCTCAACAGTGGAATCTTTATTTTGAGCTGTATCAAAAGTGTGAAGTAAATCTGGCAAGTGACAGCATATTAGCAAGGCACATAACTCATGGAATTTAATCTGTATATTTGTTTGTGGCCACGCAGTAAACCAGTGTACATATCCATGCTAAACTGAGCAATAATCAGCAGGACCTAACTTGATAGGAACACGTGTCCTGTTCCCCTGGATCTAAGCATAAGAAAAGCTAAAAACAATCAATACAGTAACTATACAAAAATAATGATTGCTATCTTCATAGACACATCAGGAGTAAAGAGTAATTGAAGGTTGTGTACCCTGTAACTAAGGATAATACTGTTTTTCCTTAGGTACTTGAGTGTTAATTTGAATCAAGATCTTGCTGTCACAGCGCAGCTTACATTGCCCAAGGGAAACTTTCAGAAGAACAGAGAATCAAGTAGAGGCAAAGGCAGAGAGAACCAGACCCACCCATCCACCTCCACTAATTAGGTCAAATTGGACAAAGAACATGGCAAACGGTTAACTCAGATTGTACCATTCTGTCAGCTAGATTAATCCTGTTTAGTTTGGTGAGAATTGATTACATGGAAGGCACCAGATGGTTCTGTAGCCAGCTAAAAATTTGACGTACTCTACAAAAAGCTCATGAAAGCTTAGATAATACAGAAGAACTGAAAACACCTATTGTAACACTGAGGTATGCACTCAAACAGCTGAACAGTCTATTTGATTTCTGGCTTATAATGTGGATTTTAAAAATTAAGCTCTACTATATAAAGACATTCAATGAATGCTCAGCAGAAGTTGCCTATAACTCTATCTAGGAGATATAAATATACATACACGGAACTCATTCTCTCACTTTTCAAGCTTCCAACTTACTTACATTACCGTTATATGAATTCATGGCTTTTAAGATGTATTAAGTTTAAAATCACAGAATCACAGACTAATATGGGTTGGAAGGGGCCTCAACGATCACCTAGCTCCAACTCCCCTGCTATAGGCAGGGACACCCTCCACTAGTGGCGGTTGCCCAAAGCCTCATCCAACCTGTCCTTGAACACTGCCAGAGGTTATTTTGCTCATGTACACCACCACTGTCCGGTTCTTTGTGATAATCAATGCAAAGCATATGTGGCCAAAAAGCAGAATTAAAAAACCCTGTAAGCAACTCCACTAAATCGGAGTAAACAAAAGCAACACCATTTGCTAGATGATGGTTTGTCTCAGCGGGTTTGACCCACTGAGACAGGACATGCAGGGATCTTTCTACAATACTGGACATAACAACCGGCTTTTCACTAAGAATTGTGAAGTTAGTAAGGTAACCAAAACTCCCAATACAGAGCAAGAAACAGGTGCTGAAACATGCATCAGTGACAGAAGTGTGCAGGGTACACTTTCTTGCCGTGAAGATTATTTGGACTTAAAAATGACAGCAGCAGGGAAGCTAGAGCTCAGGGTATACCATGATTACACAATAACTCACATGCAAAGGATTAACGGGAATGTAACTGAATGCACAACCAGCAAAGCTGCGTATCTGGTTCTGTCTTGCTCTCAGCAAATGAACATATTTAATATTTCCAGCTGAATTTGTGAAGACAATGTGACAAATTGCCAAGGTTTTAGCTCAGGAACAAGCTCAAAAACTTAAAAAGCTGAAAACACTGAGGGAACTCAATGGTAAACCATTTCAAGCTTTACCCTTAAATCTTATTAGAATCAAGCTGATCTTTCAAACGCCTTAACCCTTTCCTCTCCTCTCAGAATTCATTCCAGCTACTTTTAAGGAAGGAAACAAAATCCAATTAACACAGAGAACTCGTTGTATGGCTTCTGTACAGTACCAAGAGGAATGGCATGGCAGTAATGAACACCCATCAATTCAAGATAGCCCCAAGTTATGAGAATCTTGCACTATAACAGAAAAACAAGGGAAGCAAATGGAAAGACAGCTCAGACTCTATCATCTTGTTTCTGCGTGAAGTATTTTTGAAGTACTGTACTAGCAAAGGAATTCAGAACTGCCAATGTGTTGAAATCTAAATCTGATAAGCATAAGTAAGGCTTACTCTTCCAATGTCTCACATAACCCCATCACATAAAAACACTTAAACATTGTACTTCAATGAAACTAGTCATATACTTCAGTGTTTTGCTAAACTGAGGTTATAGCACTCAGTGCTTTACCAAAACAACCCCCAAATACAAAAATATTATCATTAACCTGTAAGCAACACTCAAAAGAGGTCAATAATTAAAGGAACTATTCAATGTTTTCTGCATATTCCTCAGCATCAGCAATAGTTTACACAAAAGCTAAGAGGTAGGATATGGTTTCTCCCATGGTCAAAACTACCAAGTTTTCAGAGCAAATTCCATTTTTGGTTACTAAATTTCAAGTTCACAGATAATAACCTGAAATACAAAGCAAAACAAACAGTCAAGGGTGACACAATGAAATAGCAATTTGTGTGTTAAAATGTCAGAGGCACGTAGCAGGCTTATGTCTGGCTAATTTCTGTCCAAGATAGTTAAGTTATAATAAACTTTCCTTTTCCCATTTCATTAATTTAATGGCCTGCAACACCAGAATACAGGGCACTGTTTACATGATTAATTATAAGAAGAATTAGTGCTTCTTTATTAACATTTACCAGCAACACTGCCATTACAAAAACCTTACTATTTAAGTAGAGAAAAATATTTTTCTTCCCAGCATTCACTATATCCAAATTCCACCTTATTTTCTATTTACTCCCAGGAGTATTTCTCTTGAATGTAGGTTGTTTAACTAATCACTGTGGGAAAAAAAACAAAGACTTTGGAGAAAAATGCAATAATCCCTATTTCAAACTAGTGTGTGAAAGAACAAGAAAACATGTTTTTAAAACTCCAGTGAATTGGATAGTAAACTTGAAGAGATACAGAAGCAGCAACTGCCTTCAACTCATGCAAGTTTTAAAATTATTATATATTGGAACTGCGTGTGCCTGAATCAGATTTGGTAACATTTTTTCTGTTTGGTAACACAGTATTACATGACTAATAGAAGTAAGAATGCTTAAGGTAGTACTGCTAAAATTAGTATGTCACTTAATCATTGTGATTTCAGTTTTATGAACAGGTTCAAGTTCTCCTATATGGTTTCAGACAAGCCAGCAGTCTCTAGCATTTCGACAACTGTAATCACTTAAGATACAAGAAAATTACACATTCAAGCTTGCTACTAGTCTAAAGCAGAAATCTTGCTGAGAGGGAAAGTTGGGGTGGAGAAAAGTTTTAATGTGGAGAATAAAGTATATTCTTAAAGAACAAAATTAACGTTCCTTCTATTCAAATAATATGTTAGAATAAAAGAGTGAGATTTTATTCACTATCAAATGAAGTAAAAACTATAAAGCGAAGCACATTTAATTGAAAATGACAGAATGCATTACTGATTAGCATGAAAGAGGAACTCAATTTTCCTAATTAAATTTGGAAACTTTAAGAAATTAGAAAAATATGTTTATCATGTGAAAGCAACACACTCTGCATGAAACTGGAAACAAGATGCAGCAAGTAATTAGACTAAAATATTAGACTTAAACCTCTGACAGAAGCAGTTGACTGGAGTTAATATTCAGTGTTAAGTCAAGGAAAGCCAATTTTTAAAACAAGAAAGATAAAACACACAGAAGCCTGTGAGTTAATCCAACTCTGAGAAGCACCCTCCCTACTTCTGTGTTTTTATTCCTCCTGGTGTCAGTATGTCGTGATCTGGGTGATGTAATGCCTGCATCTCAGGCCATCCTCACCCTCAGCAGATCAGATCAGATCTAAAAGCTTACTATACCCTTCATTCCCCAGTTCAACTATGGGCCAACAAGGTAGGAAAAAAAAAAAGACTACTGCAGTAAGGTGGAAGCCAGCAACTTTTAAAGTCAGAGCTGCCACTAACAGAGTAATATATCATCATGACCTCAACCACTCTGGATTTAACTGGGCAGGGATGTCTCAGGAACAATGCTTGAACATGGTTTCATGAGAACTTTTAAGAGCATAACCAGTTTTAGGAGTCCTCGTAGTCCTCCATTCCTGTCCCCAAAGTGCAGCATGTTCTTTAGTGCTTCAGCTTTCTGAGAACAATGAATACAGTCAGAATTATTCAAGCATAAACAAACTATGTTATCGCAAAGGCTGTGTATCCAGGGGAAGAGCTGCTGCATCTACACTAGAAGTCAGTGACAGTGGAAGTAGAAGTCACAGTCAACGAGCTGTTCCTAGAACAAAAATTAGGCTCTGGCAGTTGCAGACAAATAGCAAGAGAAGAAAAATATTCCATGTTTGACTTCATAATCATTGCATGGAAAGACCAAAAACATTGTAATCCTCAGGGAAAGACCTTGAGGAGCATACCAAGAAGGCAAGAACTAGAAGTGAGAATTAGGAATATGGTATGGAATCAAAAAACCTGAAGCCTTGAACAAATATCTGTTTAACATTGCCATGTGGTGACAAAAAATACATATGCAATTGCTGTGAATGGGTTAAAAAGGAAACAAATTTTTTTATCCAGATGACATTATAACCCTGCCTATAAAGTTCTGTTTAGATGAGATTTGGGCCAAGATGTTCCATGCAATTAGATGTTGTGAAACTCTTGGATGCTTCAGTAACATTAAAATAGAATGTTTTGAAGAACTCACAATATTTCTAGGAAGTGTAATGTACATCAGCCCCATTCCAACAAAAAGCCCATGATAGGTTATTGCAGAATATTGCCACACTAGGTCAGAGGCAAAAACAATGCATTCCTCATGTGCTTACTGCATCTTGAACTCTAAGTTCAGAACAGTCAGCATCAGAATTAATGAAAAAATTCAGAAGCAAATTTTATTGCTGTCTCTAAACAGTGCTACACAGGACTATCACTTACCAAAATTACCCTGAGAATGTAAATAATGAATGTGAATCCATAACCTATGAGCATTTTCTGGCTATTTTAGTGCTCCTGAAGTTTACTGTTTTACTGAAACTCCTTTGAGCAACCCGAGCATCCATGCAGCAGAGTGGACTGACGATTTTGCTCCCTCCTCAGCCACAGGTACACCTTGCTGTATACCTTTTTTTAATATGTTTTTGTCATTTCTTCGATGCCCTTTCTAGCTACATCCAAAGATGTCCATTCCAGGGCACGTGCTTTTTCACGATGTACCACAAGAATGAAGTTTATCTGCGGATTGCTGTCCAAGGCTGCAACCTGGGACACTCATACCGATCACAAAGTACCTGTGTTAGCATCCAATACAAGAAACCATGAAGCATGTGTGTAATAAAGAAGAAACCACACGTGTGGTCATACAGCTATTGCTTATCCCTATTACTGTTCACTGCTACACAGGTTGCAAATCTATATACGTTATCCTTCAAAATGTCACAAAATCTTCTCCACAACCAGGTTAATGTCAGGCCGCAAAAAAGTCAGGAAAGGTTATTTCCCATCATCTCTTCTAAGGACCCCTTATTTTATATTTTGATTTCAAAGCTAAAATCAAATACAGTCAAGAGAAAATCTGGATCAGGTATGGAAGACAATACAAAGATAAAGATGCAGAGGAGAAAAAAGGGAGGGAGCTGCACAGTCCTGCTTGTGATAGCGATCACGTGTGTAACACACAGGTTGGGTACCACTGAGGACCCAACTGCCTCCCTCCACCTCTTCCACAGTAAATTCACATCTGATAGAACCCAGCATTACCACAACTGTTAAGTGGTTTCTTAAAGCACATTGCATTAAGAACTTGTGATGAAAAACGTAATTAAAATAAATGAAAGTTTCCTCTTGGTGCCCCTCAGACAGTACATAACTTTCTCCCAGCGTTTTATTCATCCACCTGCTAATGTACTCCTGCTGCCTTTCAGATACTGCATAGCCACAACCTTTCTTCCACTGTATTTGTCAGCCTTCTCATACCTACCTAGACAGAGGCCCACATCTACAGACTGACCACAAGTTCTATCAAACAAGACCAGAACTAAACACACACGTAACAGGTACCTCTCCTAAATCTGCACCATTGCTCACCCACACTCTATCCTGCTTATCATTTGTTTGTACTCTGCAGTGCAGAGTTTGGATCACAACTTAAACAGGAGATGGATGTTTTCATCTCTCCACAAGGCGTCTTACAAGAACACAGATGAAAGACTATCAATGGCACAAGCCTATTTCCCTTATACGCTCCAAACATGGTATACATGAACCCCACTCATACTCGAGTGTGAATACACACTGAAGATGGGTTGTTTCACTGCAAATCATTAGAACAGCTTATCACAGTGACCTACAGTGACTAACAGTTACCTCTGTCAAACTTCAAGTACTGGTATTCAACACTTTGGGCTACCTAACTTCATTTCTACTTCTTGGAAAACCTAACAAGTGCACAAGCCTTTTCATAACAGACTGTTTTGTGTGCATGCCTTCACTACAAATGCTTCAGGTATCAAGGAAGTGTGAGTAGTCTTAAAACTAAGGAAGAGGCTAAATGGGTTTAAAAACCCATTGCATCAAGTGTCCCCTGATGGAAAAGTATGACATAATTAATAAGCCTTTAGTACCTGTATGATGCTTACTAAATTTAATCAAGAAAAAAGATTTCTACAATAGTCTACTAGCACCGACTCACCCTGCTTCTTTGTTTTCCTCATTGCAATAGCCTTCCTTACCTCACTTCAAGATATGAGTGGACATTCTGAATGGCAATAGGCATCTTATACCTTTTGGTACAGAATACACTTTTACACCTGTATCTTCCCCTTCTCTCTGTAGTTTCCTACAATCCCGAGTTTTCTATTACGACTCATTCAGAACACTTTCCTCTGCCATTCCTCACCATGTTTTCTTACTGTCACTTAAAATCATCCTCTTTTACCCTCTTAACCTTATTCCAGACTGACCTCATTCCCTTACCCAGCTTCACTGACTCACAAATCTCTCTTCTCCACTGACCTCTCTCCCACTGTTCAGCTTCTCGGCTGGGTCTTTCGGAGCCAATGCAAATGCAGACACTCACCTTTCCTCCCATACCCTCTTCTCTCCAGCTGTAAATGCAAATCATGCACAAAACCCTATCCTGAAACAATGTCAGAGTTGCAAGTAAATACTCAAAAGTTATGAAACACAAGAATCAAAATTTCCTCAACAAGCAATCCTGATAAACCACTACAGAAGACTGAAAAGATGCTTTAATAATTTATCAGTTGGAAAATTTGATCAGATTCTCCCATAAACGTTCAGAAAAGTCAGAGATCCTCCTGGCACAGAAACCGTCCCTTTGGGAGGGGCAGGTCTCTAACTGGTCCTGACAGCCCCCAGCAGGCTCTAGAAACCCTAGAACATGCCCAAAGTCACACATGCATTTAGTAGCTGCTACTACTAGTTGTATTACAAGCCACAAGCAGTCCTGCTGAATCCAGAGTGAGAATTCAATACTGGCAAAAGGCTTATGCCTGTGTTTGCCTCAGAGGCAGAAGGTGACATCGAAAACTTATGCAGAGAAGGACCAAGGCTGTGAAGAGGTTTGGAAATCACCAGGGGGTGATGGATGTGTTAACCAAGCAATCCCTTCCACGATGAAGGCCAGACCATTTGCTTAGTCAAATCTTCTCATTCAAAGTTAGGGCAAAGTCATGAGTACCTTCCAACTGCGATCTTCTAGAAAGTAACTCAGCTGTTAGTATGCTGCTCTCACCACGCTTACACAGTTACCAGATTTCAACAAACTGAGCGTGTTGCATAACAAGTTGAGTCACACTGTTGTTTTTTTTTTTAAAGTGGTAAAGCAAACTTCGTATTTATTGTTCATATACTTGTCACCAACAACTTCATCTGCGCTTTCGATGGTATTTTGTTAACTCTTCCTCTCACTGCTATGGGGTTTTGAATCCAAAAAAATTTAACATATTTAACTTGCTTATAAATTTCCTTTGGCTACTGAGATTTGCTCAACTTGAAAAAGAATGAAGAGATGCTAATTTTGACTATTCTTAGGAACAGACCAATAGAAGCAATAAAAGCACTAGCGACTTGGCCCACTTAACATTTCATCAAAGCTAATGCACTTTCTGAATTCATGGAAAAGAAGGATGAGATTTTGTTCTTAGACATCTTTAGTAAATTGGGGGGGCTTATTCCGAAAGATTTCACAACAAATGGCCTGATTGTTCAGAAGGGGGTGGGGGGGCACTGACGACATCCTGAAAATCAACCCCCTTTAAAAGCTATCCAGCTGAGTAAACCAGGATGAGGAACTTGTGATAACCCTTTAGAAAAGGTAGCCTGCGATTCCTAACCACATGTCCAGATCATCATGATCCCGACAGGCCGCTGAAGCGGAGGGCGCTTGGCACGGTCTCAGCAGCACTCAGCACTCCGTGTGATCAAACCAGACAGCTAATACAGTTCAGGCTAATGCTCTGAGTGAACATACAAACAAAACAGGCTGAGGCAGAGCTATTTTAAGAATCCTACTTAGAAACCCCATAAACCATCAACAAGAGGCTTTACAAATGACACAGATCTTATGAATGCGAACAGGTCAGAGCACAAAATTAAGAAGGGGACTGTAGTTTCAAAGCAGTAATGTTGCAGAAGGTGGGAGGTGGCAGGAAGATTATTTTTAAAAGCTATCTTAAGTTTGAGGAAGGGAGGAAAGCACAGAGTTAGAGTGGACAAAACTGCATAGTGCTTTGAAAGGGAAGCCATTGAAGTTTACACCTGAAAAGAGAATGCTTTTTATATATGGTGATAAAGGCATAACAGGGAGTTTGAAGAAGATGAATAGTCCAGTTCTGGTCAGATTGAGCTGGCAGAGCAGCAAAATGTTTAAGATGAAATACCAAAGCCAGAAGTTGGAAAAAGGACTAAACAGAGAATAACACTGAGAATGCTAGTTTTTAAAAATAACACAAGAGACATATAACATGACAACATGCAAATAGCAACATCCCTGATATAAAGTCATGAATGCACAGCATCATTTTCATCCAAGTAGCTAAAGAATTTAAAGTGGAATTCCTAGGAGAGAAGGGAGATGGCGAAGAAAAGGCAATAAATGAGTTGTTGAGGGCCAGGCAATCAGCAATGACATACACCACCTGATACTTAAAGGACAGAGAAATGAATGTTAATATAAACAATGCATAGAAAGCACACATACACATGTGAAAGAGGGGATAAAGCACAGTTATGACTAGAGCACAGCTAGATATTTTGTGATAAGAGTATTATTTGGACTAGAAACATAAGATATGATGGAACAAACTGGGAGGTAAGTGACCAGCAGACATATTACTTATGTTTCATGAATAGACTCAGAGGTAGGATACTGTATTATTCTACAGGGGGATAAGGAGAGCAGACAATATATCTGGGGGCAATGGAAGGGTGTAAGAGCAGACCTGTACTGGAAGCTGGAGTTTATGATGAGAAATAAAACATAACACTGAAAGACAAGGTATGAGAAAGCACACGCAGAAAAGACTGTATGAATTAAAGAGCAGACCACCAATTAGTAAGGTGATTATTATGGAATCACATGAATGTACACAGGATAGAGTGCAGAACTACGTAACTTCAGACAGAAGAGTGATTAATAGCTCTAATGTAGTCATATGCTGAGGGCGTGAGTAAGTAGCTACAAAAAAGTATGAAGGATGTATGTTAAGAACAGGGGCAGGATAGTTCATGCCAGAGGAGTTATTTTGGTAGATGTGAATGCTTTGGCACAGTGAAAGGAAAGAAGAAATAGCTGGAGATGAGGTAGGCATACAGTAGCAGGAAAGAGAAAAGTTAGAGCAACAGCATATAGGTTTGTGGTTTAAAGATGTGCTCTCACTTCCTACTTGTATCACAGTTTACCTGGAATAGTGACGACACAGTGGCAGAGAGGCTGACAAGCCCTACTGCCTGCTCTACATCTAAGTGCACACACCGAACGGCTGGGGTGAGAAGGTGGGCCATTTGTATGCACAGGTGAAGGTGCAAAAGCATGTGGCAGCAATGCACACCGGCGTGCGCACTGGGCTCCGGGCTGCAGAGGCAGGGCAGGCGGCTGGATGCATGTGGTAATGCAAAGCAGACTGCAAAACGCGTGCGAATACGCGTAGGCAGGTGTGCAGTTACAACAGCCGGGCCTGGGACGACGCGCTGGAGGAAGCAGCAGGACCATGGCGCTCGCACGGCCCTGTCAGCGGCTCCTCCCGTGAGCCCGTCCGCGGCGGGACGCATCTATACCCGCGTGAGGAAGCCACGGCAGGGAAGATGGCAGACAGAGTGCCTGCACGCTGCGAGAGCAACGAGGCGACGCAGGAGCGCACAGGGGCAGGCGGGGCGGCCGTACCGAAGGCGCTGCGGGAAAGGGGGGAAACACAGACCCCGGCTGGGCCGCTCAGGAAGGCGGAAGCCCGCCCCGGCGCGGCACCGGCCACCGCCGGCCCGCCAGCAGCATAGCTGCTTGTATGGGTTGCGGGGAGGCCCGCCAGGGCGGGAGAAGGTGTGCAAGCAAAGCCTGTAGCGGCAGGGCACGGCTGGGCTGCCCCTGCGGGCTTTCTCCTGCCGCCGAGGTCACCTAAAGGGAGAGG